>NCQV01086414.1:0-10744 GCA_002740545.1 Lophocereus schottii
ATATGATAATCATCACGTTGTCATCAAATAACAAATCCAAATTTATTAGTAATTTGGCTTTCTACGCGAATGCATCTTGGTCGACTTTAATAAATTATACATGCCTTGAAAATGATGCTGTCTTTTTCTTATGCATTTCATGCCAATTAAATACTTGCAACTCAACTATAACCATGGCATCGACATGTGAAATTCTTTCTTACATGAAAACAAATCATATAAAAAGGGAAATGTAGTTATATGTGGCTCCCACTATGAGAATATATAATATAGTAAAAGACTCCTATGGAACGCTCTGAAAGCCACTCTGAAAGTCGCTCGAAGGCGGAAGCCGATTAGCTGGCAAGATCAACCAAAAAGATGAAGAGGACTGCATTGACGAGCATGGAGCAGTTAAGATGAGGGAGACTTCGTGATGGAGGACACGGAAATGGACATGCAGGCAACACTGGATGCGGATTCCCATAGGGCTCCAGAAGCAACATGTATTACGCAGCCGATACAATATTCACCCCAATATTTTACAATATTCTCTTGTAATGTTTTTAGATATTATTTTATCCTTTTAGGTAGTCAATATTATCACTTTCCTTATCACTCCTAAAATCAAGGGAGGTATTTTACAGCCACTAAGACTTTGTAGAATGTATATATTGGAGAGGAAGTCAATGTATGAGTAGGCTGGGCTGTAAACAGCTATTCAGCACACACATCTCTTGTCTCTGGCTTCTCTTCTCTCTTCACGTTCCTTTATGGTATCAGAGCATTGTCGGAAATCAAAACAAACTGCTTGATTAACCTCATCGTCTCATACGCGTCATGCCTAAGGACGGAGAAACAAAGAGGTTCGTGGTGGAACCACACTCACCCTATTACCTCCATCCATCTGACGGACCGGGTGTGTTAATCGCAGCGGAGATATTTGACGGCGACAATTACGATATTTGGGAAAGGGTTGTACGAACAGCCTTGAGGTCGAAGAACAAATTGGGCTTCACAGATGAGACCCTAAACAAACTCAAAGCCAAAGAGGGGGACTTTACCAAATACCATGCATGGGACATGGTAAACTCAATGGTGTGTTCGTGTCTTTTGATCGTCATCGATTGAAAGCTACGAACCAGTGTAGCCTACGCCGACACGGCAAAGGCAATGTGGGAAGACCTACGAAAGACATATGGAGTTGCAAGTGCTCCAAAAGTCTATCAACTAAAGGCTAAACTTGCAAAATGTAGATAGGATAGGATGACCGTAGTCGAGTTCTATTCTAAATTAAGAGGAATTTGGAGTGAGCTCGACAACCACATTAAAATTCCCACGTGTAGATGCAAGGGATGCACGTGCAAGGGTTGTGAATGCAATGTTTCATCCAAAATCATGGAGATGTTCAACGTCGAAAAATGCTACCAATTCCTTCTTGGATTAAACGATGATTTATATTCTCACATTCGTGGACAAATACTTGCCATGGAGCCACTACCCTTCTTGGAAAAAATTTTCAATATCATCAGCCAAGAAGAGCAACATAAGCGACTCATGGTAGGGCGTGACGACCGGTCTGAAAATGCTGCTGCATATGCTATGAATCACGCAGGCAAACACAAGGGACTGAGTGACAGAGCAACCTGTAAGCACTATGGAAAGTTTGGTCATGATGAAGCAAGTTGTTACGAGATCGTTGGATATCTTCCCGATTGGGGTACTCGTGGAAAGGACAAGAACCAAGGAAGAGGAACCCATGGGGGCCAATCCACCAGCAGCCGTGGGGGACGAGGAATAGGCCGAGACATGGCATACTCAGCAGCTAAGGCAATCAGTTCTGGGCAGCGACAGGGAGTCAACCAAGAAGAGCAAAGCAATAATGTTGTAACCAGGTTCACAAGTGATCAAATGCAGTGCCTATTTAGCCTGATCGAACCCTCAAAATCAGGTTACGAAAACTTTCAAGGTAAGTGCTCCTAGATTGTTGACTCTGGGGCGTCGCGCCACATGACAGGTAAGTTCACATTGCTTGGAGACAAAACAGCCGTGGCTCCTATTCCCATCAATCTGCCAAATGGTGACAAGGTTGTAGCAAACATGGAAGGGAGTATAAACTTGAACTCCAACATACACTTGGATAAAGTTCTTTACGTGCCAAATTTTTCATGCAATCTTGTCTCTGTAGCACAATTAATTCGAGAATTACGATGCATTGTGATTTTGACGAGGATTTGTGTATTATACAGGACCATATCACGAAAAGCCTGATTGAAGTGGATAGATTGCGGGAAGGAGTCTACTATGTCGACAAGCTCACACCATCAGCAACGCAAGCCAACGCGGTAGGCACTTATAAGCTATGGCATGGGCGACTCGGGCATCCTTCAGATCCCGTTTTGTCTTTGTTACCTACTAGTCTTAATGTTAGTAGTGATAGGAATCGAGAACTGTGTGAGATTTGTTTTCGTGCCAAATAAACGCGCATTTAGTTTGCTACTAGTCAAAGCCATGAAAAAGAGTTATTTGGATTGATACATTGTGATATTTGGGGTGCGTATAAAATTCCATCTTTGTGTGGTGCTCAATTCTTCTTTACTATTTTTGATGATGCTAGTCGGGCCACGTGGGTTTACTTGATGAGGGAAAAAGGGGAACCTTCAACTTTGCTATGAAACTTTGTGATCATGGTGAAAACCCAATTTGGTAAAGATGTAAAAACAATTCGTAGTAATAATGGTCTCGAATTTCTTTCTAGATCAATGAAACAATTTTATCTGGAAAAGGGTATATAATACATCATACGAGTTGCGTCGACACTCCACAACAGAATAGACGAGTTGAACGAAAGCACAGGCATATTTTGAATGTTGCTAGAGTTTTGCGTTTTTAAGCTTCTTTACCCATTGAGTTCTGGGGTGAGAGTGTCCTCATTGCAGCCTACCTGATTAATCGGACCGCTAGCAAAATCCTTGATGGAAAGACCCCCAACAAGGTCTTGTTCAATGCTCAACCTACGTATGATCACATCAAGATGCTTGCGTTTGCTATGCTCATGTTAGACCAAGAACTAAAGACAAGTTTGCTTCTCGAAGTCGGAGATGCATATTCATTGGGTATCCTTATGGGAAAAAGGTTGGAAGGTCTATGATTTGGAAACCAGTGAGATTTTTGCTAGCCATGATGTGGTATTCCATGAAGAAATATTTCCCTTTCACCCGCATAAGGACGGACAACCAAAGGAGATTAGATCACTAAGCAATGGTAGAAATCTTGATGATCTTTGCTTGCATGATTGGACTGTGCCTGAAGATGCCAAGGGTGAGGTTCCAAATGTTGAACCTGATGCAGAAACAGCACTGCCAACCAGTCCCAGGCCAGCAGCGGGCCTGCAGTCCACGACGCCTATACTGACCGGTGAACCTGGGCACCTAGTGTGAGCACAAACCAATCAGGCACTCTTCCTGGGCTCTCCCCTGAATCCAGCCCACTGGCCTCTGCACCATATTGGGCAGTTAATGAAGGCCCGCCCCTCTCTCACTCAGGCCTAATGCCGGGAACAAAGGATCGTGCGCCTGAGTCTAGTGGGCGACCACTTTCTACTGAGACGGGGCAGCCTCCAAACAGGGGGAGGATCGAACAGCAAAATCTGCCTCCTAGTCATGTTCGGCCTACTCGATCTAAATGGGCTCCGTCGCATTTAGATGATTATGTTTGTTACAACATTCAACATTGTGACTCTTCTCCTGCATCTTCACTCCAACACGGCTCTTCAAGTACTCCTTATCTTCCTGTCAATTATATTACATGCACTAATTTTTCGAATAGTCATCGAGTTTTTCTTGCCGCCATTACACGAGTTGTTGAGCCCATTTCCTATCAAGAGGCTGTTAAAGATCCTCACTGGCGACAGGCTATGGTAGACGAAATTCGCGCTCTAGAAGAAAATAAGACTTGGACACTTCAAGAACTGCCTCCAGGAAAGAAGCCCATCAGCTGTAAATGGGTTTATAAGGTAAAATACAAGTCCGATGGGACCATTGAACGATTCAAGGCTCGTCTTGTGGTCCGCGGTGATCATCAGCTCGAGGGTTTTGATTTTACCGAAACTTTTGCTCCAGTGGCCAAGCTCTCTAGTGTGAGAACGTTTCTATCCGTTGCAGTGGCCTGAGGATGGGAATTACATCAACTGGACGGTAATAATGCATTTTTACATGGTGATCTCAATGAGGAGGTATATATGCGCGTACCACCTGGCTTTACTTCTAGTTCCTCTACCTACGTTTGCAAACTCCGTAAGTCCCTTTATGGATTGTGCCAAGCTCCCCACCAACGGTTTGCGAAGCTATCTTCTGCACTAATGGCTTACGGTTTTGTGAGGTCTTATACGGACTACTCCTTGGTCACGTATCGGAAAGGAGCGGTGTTCCTGGCACTGCTCATGTATGTAGATGACATTATTTTGGCCGGCAATGATTCCCAGGCCTGTCTTGAGTTCAAAGCATACTTAAATGATTGCTTTCGTATTAAAGACTTAGGTCCTTTGAAATATTTTTTGGGTATCGAGGTGGCACATGGTCCCCGTGGGCTTTTCTTATGTCAACGAAAATATGCCCTGGAAATAGTGGAGGAGAGCGGACTCCTGGGACGTAAGGCTTCTACATTTCCCATGGAAGCTAATCATAAGTTGGCTCTTGCACAAGGCAAAGTATTAGATGATCTGAGCCGCTATCGTCGCTTAGTAGGACGTCTTATTTTTCTCACTATTACTCGACCTGAGCTGTGCTATGCCGGCCACATTTTATCCCAATTCATGCATGCACCGAAGGAAGAACATTTTGAGGCTGCTCGTCGAGTTCTCCGGTACCTCAAGGGTAGCCTAGGTTTTGGGATGTTACTTCGTTGCCTATGTGACCTTCACATTCGTGCCTATTGTGATGCTAATTGGGGTGCTTGTCCCCTTACCAGGAGATCTATCACTGGTTACTTGGTTATCCTTGGTGGTTCTCCTATCTCTTGGAAGACCAAGAAACAACAAACCATCTCCTGCTCCTTGGCCGAAGCCGAGTACAGATCTATGGCAACAACAACTAGTGAGGTCATCTGGCTCAAAGCCCCACTCACCTCTCTTGGGGTTTTTCATACATCTCCCATGCACCTGTTCTGTGACAGTCAAGCTGCACTTCACATCGCCAAAAATCCTGTCTTCCACGAGTGCACTAAGCATATCGAACTCGACTGTCTTTTTGTGCGAGTACGAATAGAAACGGGCGACGTTGCATTCTCTTACGTCCCCACCAAACAACAACCTGCTGACATTTTCACGAAGGCTCTTGGTCGGCAACAGTTTACATATTTGCAGGGCTAGTTGGGCATGATTGATCCCCACCCTCTAACTTGAGGAGGAGTATTACGCAGCCGATGCAATATTCACGCCAATATTTTGTAATATTCCTTTGTAATGTTTTTAGATATTGTTTTATCCTTTTAGGTAGTCAATATTATCACTTTTCTTATCACTTCTAAAATCATGGGAGGTATTTTATAGCCACTAAGACTTTGTAGAATGTATATATTGGAGAGGAAGTCAATGTATGAGCAGGCTGGGCTGTACATGGCTATTCAGCACACACATCTCTTGTCTCTGGCTTCTCTTCTCTCTTCACGTTCCTTTAACATGTGCTATCACAGAGGACCCTAACCCCCTGCTGAGGAGATCTTACAAAGACATGGTTCAACAAAATAACCCTCATCTCAATTTCTCTGCAAGAGTTAATCCACTATGGGAACATGAACCTTACTATAAGGTCTGGGATGACGATGAAGCCCCAGAGGAGGATGACCTGACACACCCACCTATCCTGCTAACTGCTAAAGAAAAACGCCAACTCCGATACCCGTGGAGAAATGCGCTAATTATTAAAATGTTTGAGAAAGGGATCGACTTCATGCAACTCAAGAGATGATTGAACAAGAAATGGGCTCTCAAGGGAGACTTTTCCCTGATTGACATTGGCTTTGACTACTACGTGACAGGATTCACGGAGTTAGAAGACTATGAGTACGTGATAACTAAGGGTCCATGGATGCTGGGAGATAACTACTTAGTGATTCGCGAATGGGGGCCAAACTTCATCCCGGAGGAGAACACTATCACGCGACTCACTGCATGGGTGAGAATACCAACGCTGAGCGTGCAGTATTTTAATCAACGCTTCTTCCTCAATAAAATCGGATGCAAAACTGGGAAAGTCATTAGAGTCGATGACACAATGGCTAATGTAGAAAGAGGATAATACACCAGACTAAGCGTCGAAGTCAATCTGACCAAGCCCCTTTTATCCAAATTCTGCCTCAATGGGAGAATTTGGTGAATTCAATACGAAGGACTAAGAATGATATGTTTTAAATGCGGCAAACAAGGCCATCAAGAGGAAACTTGTCCTTTGATGCAACGTGCTCACTTGCATAAAGGACACAACAATCGAGTAACACTCACAGATCAGAATGCGAATCACTTGGCTAACACCCATGCCAGACGCCATGACGATGAAGAACTCTACGGAAGTTGGTCAAAAACCAACCGTAGAAAACCGACAAAGCATTTCAATCAAACCGACAAAGCATGGCAATCAAACTGATAACAAAACCGGACCATTTCATATGCAAAATCTGTCCAATCAACCAAATAACTTTGATCCTCTACAAAATATGAAAAGAGTGCAAGAAGATATGACTCACACAAATAGGGAAACTGGCGTAAGTAGGGAAGGAGTTTCCAACCTTGGCCCCAGTTTTAGGGCTCTTGCAGGATTGGATCTAAATCAAGGGATTGACAGCAACGAGGAAATCCCACAAGATCAGGCACCAAACAAGGAAACTGTGATTGACCAGCGGCATAGAGGAAAGGAAAATCGTGGTCATCCAAACTGGGCTCAAGATGCTGCCAACATGGACGCACGCCATCAATCATAGGACTTCACAAATGGACTGGGTAGTTAACCCGTAGGCCCGACTAAGAACTAATAGTCCAATGCAGCATCGGCCCAACCAATCTCTCGCCAACCAAAGAGTTGCACAATGGACCCCCAACTGGGCTACAGTCAAAGCTCACAACCAACACACGGACCCGGCCTTAAGTACTACACAACCCCCCTCCAGTTTGCAACTGTTGGGGGAACTTAATAACCCCACGTGCAATAGTGAACCTCCAAATGAGGGAAGAGCAATTGGACCTAGGCAAGACGGCCCCTCTCGCTCCTCAACTTTTATAGACCGAGTATCAACCGATGTCAACATGGGACCATTAGAGTTGTGGAGAGGCAGTCCTCATAATATTGACCACCCAGGCAAGAGCGCCACCTAATAGAGGAAATGAGCACTAACCCTCTAGAGGTGCAAACCATTCCCACTAGTTCTATGGATTTAAGGCTTGAGATGCAAAATGTAAACAACCAAGCTATGGTTTTGAGTCGCCATCCAATCAAAATCTTTGTTTGGAATGTGCAGGGTGTAAGAAGTCACCAATGTCTCAACAACCTCAAGGAGTACATGCGAATCCACATGCGCTCAATTATTGCTCTCCTTGAGACCCACATTAGTGGCAGCAGAGTGGAATAAGTGTGCTAACAAATTGGCCTTCAGGGTGTCTTCAGAGTAAAAGCTCAAGGCTTCCAAGGAGGCATTTGGGTTCTATAGGACACCACCGAATTGAGCTTCACTATTCTCAAAGCTCACCAGCAATTTATTACGGCTGAGCTGTGACAACGTAGGTACACTACCGTGGTCCTTCATGGCTATCTATGCCAACCCGTCCCCATAGCAGCGTAAAGAACTGTGGTCTGAAATAGAGTCCTATGCTAGAAGTGTCACTAGCCTACGGATGTTAGTAGGGGATTTTAACGAGATTAAAAGTATAAAGGAACGAGATCATAGAGGGGAAGACATGATTTGAAGATGCCTCAAATTCAATAATGTCATTAACAATAATGGCTTACTGGATTTGCGGTTTTCTGGTTCCAAATTTACTTGGAAACGTGGCATCACCTGGTAAACGAGGAATCAAGCACGCTTGGATTGAGCACTATGCAATATCGAGTGGCATTCGATATTTCAGGAAGTGATAGTACAACATTTACCTCATAGCTATTCTGACCACTACCCAATTCTTATTAGTACGATGGGTTCTATTTCTATCCCAAATAAAACCAAACCCTTCAAGCTCCAAGCAGCTTGGACTGAGACTAAAATTTTGATGAATTTCTTATGCGTAACTGGTGCCCAAATTCACTAATGATACCAGCCCTACCACAGCTCGCAGAAGGCCTCAAAACATGGAATAAAGAGGTATTTGGCAATTTATTCAAAAGGAAAAGGATTCTTTGGGCTCGATTAAAAGGGGTGCAACATCAGCTAGCCAAGGGAGGTAGGAGACACCTTCTTAAATTGGAAGCCAAGTTTCGTAGGGATTTGAATGAAGTCTTAAATCAAGTTGAAACGCTTTGGTTTCAAAAGTCAAGAGTCACGGCCATCAAAGACGGGGATCATAATACCAGATACTTCCACCTTAGCACCATTATAAGGAGGAGATATAACCGAATCGAAGCCCTTCAGGACTCAACAGGCGGATGGGTAACGGAACCGGAGGAGGTTAAACATTTGATTTTGAACTATTTCTCAGGATTATTCACCGAACCCAATCTGGAGCTCCCACGAGAGAGTATGCCTAAGGGATGTTTCCCCATCTTATGTGACGATGACATTCAAGAAATCTCCAAACCTTTTAGCACCAAGAACATTCGTTTAGCATTAATGACCATGAACCCTAACAAGGCACCAGGGCCTGACGGCTACCGTACCTTTTTCTTCCAAAACTACTGGGAAGTGGTGGGTACAAGTTTGTGTAATTTAGCAATGCCTGTGCTAAATGGAACTCACCTCCCGGAAGGTCTAAACGCCACATTCATAACACTCATCCCTAAGATTGACAACCCCTAACTCATCGCTCAATTCAGACCCATAGGGTTATGCAAGGTGGTCTATAAGGTCATCACCAAGGTCATAGGCAAAGGCTCAAGTACGTTCTTCCCACGCTCATTTTGCTTTGTCAAGCAAGCTTCATTCTAGGGTGCCTCATAAATGACAATGTGGTGATCATGCACGAGTTTTTACATACCATGCGTAAACACCAAGGTGGGAAAGTGTATATGGCCATAAAACTCGATTTGGAGAAGGCATATGATCGACTTAGATGGGAGTTCATTCATGACACTTTTCAAGACATGAATTTTCCATAAGGATTGACTAAGGTAATCATGAATTGTATGATCTCATGTTCAATGCAAATCCTACAGAACGGTGAGCCTACGGAATAATTCCTTCTATCTAGCGGCATAAGGCAAGGCGATCCATTATCCACCTACTTGTTTGTTTCATGCATGGAGAGACTACCACAACTCATTGAAGCCCATGTAGCAAGTAAGCAATGGAAACCGTTATCGGCTTATCGAGGTGGACCAGAGATTTAACACTTATGCTTTGTTGACGACATCATCTTATTTGTTGAAGCCACTGAGGAACAATCTGGAATAATAAAGTGGTGCCTACGGCGGTTTTGCAACGTGCTTGGGTTAAAACTCAACACAACCAAATCGAAAATCCTGTTGTCTCCCAATACCTTAGACCATAAGGCCGATTCAATTTGTAGTATCCTAGAGATGGAATGCACAGATGACCTCGGAAGATACTTGGGGGTTCCCACCATCAATGGTAGAGTGTCCAAAGCCTAATTCCCATACGTCCTAGACCACATTGAGAAACGACTCGCTCGATGGAAGACAAAATGCTTATCTCTGGTAGAGAGAATTACACTTATTCACTCCACCATCGAAGTGATCCCAACGTACTCAATGCAAACCATAAAGCTGCCATGTTCAATCTATGACGAGTTAGATAGGAGAATACGACGTTTCCTTTGGGGAGGCACTTCTACTGAGAAAAGACCATATTTAGTGCAGTGTAAAATTGTGACACGACCGAAGTCGCAAGGCATCCTAGGCCTTTGAGCAATGAAATAACTTAACTCAGCCTGTGTCTCGAAATTGGGCTGGCAAGTCCTGGAGGAAGGCGAGTCCTTATGGGCTCGTATTCTTAAGCATAAGAATAGCCGCTGTTGTCAGGGCCTTAACATACTCCAAACTGTTGAAACAATCATGTGTAAGGTTTTGATAATAATAACCTAATTGTACTAATCAATATACTATCATGCTATGCTTGAGTAGTGTGCTAGAATTGTGTGTTAAGAAAGGTTGCAAACACCCTGGAGAACAGCTCGAAGAAGCGTGGAACATCAAAGTGAACATGTATACACGACATCAAGGAGGTCAAACGATCACAAGAGTCTTGAAGTTAATTACTACTGGTTGTATTCATCTAGATTCTTGTTAATATTCCAATTAGAAGATCTTGACTTAACACTCACCTTGAAGGAATTTCTTATGCTAACTCAGAGCGCTGCTCAGAACAGTTTGAGCAATCAAGTCTGCAGTGTTCTGAGGGCAATGTATAAAACTCTTGTCCTAAAGATTTTCAAGTGTTTTTCTATTGTCAAAATTCGTAACATATTCGGGATTGATTTTTTGATAATATTTTGTCTTACGAAGAGTCCTTCACTGAATGATATTGTTTTCCTAAAAGGATACTATAAAAATAATTTATCTTAGCCTTTAAGATATGATTTCCAAAAAAGATAATGTTGAGAGATTCA
>NCQV01086457.1:2783-24855 GCA_002740545.1 Lophocereus schottii
GATATGAGTTAGGCTAAAAATCAAACGATCTTACTGCAGATTAGGTCTCAGACAATGTGCACTGGATAATCAGACATGACTAAGTTCTGCTACATTTTTTCTGAAATTTGGACCTGCTTTCAGTTTGCCTTACTTTATGTACGTGCCTATTTTAATGGAATATAGGGAAAAACCACAAAGGGGCTTTGGTGACAATTCTTCCTGGATCTTCCCTCTTGGTTTTAAATATTATGATGATATAGAGTATTTCACTATTTCTGTCCCATCAAAGGCTAAACGCATGCACAGGTGATATTAATCTGTGATTACTCGGTGCCTACAGACAATTGCAAAGCCACAAATTGCTGAACAAGCGCAATCTCTTTGAGCGATATGGGTATTTGGGATAGTCATTGCCTTACTGGGCATTCTTTTTATTGGAAAATTGCATACAAATTCATAAGTTTGTTTTAAAAATGATATCCACAAAAGTCAGTGATGCCAATCAAATTTCCTAAAATTCAAAAGTTGAACATCGTTCCACGAAAATTTAAGGTTTACTATTGAAATTAAGAATATATGTAGTATAACTCAATAAATTAGATATAAATTCACATAATTTTTTCTGTCCCAAAATCTAACCAATTTAAAGTTTCAACTCACAATTCGTTACAACTTCTTATATATTTTTTTCTAATGGTGTGTTTGGTAGAATTGAAAACCATTTTCCTGGAAAATAATTTTCCATGTAAAATGATTTTTCATGTAAAATGATTTTTAACTCATATTTTCAGTTGTTTGGTAAAAGGAAAACTGAACTTTTTGAATAATGAGTTTGATTTTAAAAAAATGAACAAAAAAGCTAAAAATGATTTTACTTAATCTTCGAACCACATGTCGAGGAAACAGATACAGAATAGAAAAAGAGTGTGAGAACGCAACAAATGTAAAATCAATTTACGCTCTATTCAAAGTGAAAATATTTTCCTTCATTTTAGGGAAAATAATATCTCACTGACGACAAATTTTTCCTCTTTATTTTACCAAATACCGTAAAATGAGAAAATTATTTTTCAGAAAAATAATTTTTATCTCTACCAAACACTCCTTAAATTGAAATATATGACTTTGTAAAATATTATATTTGTTTACAGCCACTTTGAGTAGCTTCGCACGACAACCGATTACAATTTTCTAACTGCTGACGTTGGGATTGAATCCGGGTCGGGTCAAGTGGTCCGGTCGAGAGGAACCAAATCTCTGATTGGCTCAATTCAGTGGGACCCACCACGGTATTATTCTTCGCGAGAGCAGCTGTGGATCACTGAGGAGAGAGAGAATTGCCGGGATTTACTGCATTTCAAAGAGCAGAGCAGCAAACCCCCGCGCCTACCTTTTGGTTCCGGGAACTCAAAACCCTAGCAGAACCTCTCGCCGCCCTTCGCCAGTTAGTTCTCTCTCTTTCTCTCTTTTTCAGCCCTCAACAGTTGAATTCTGGTTGCGATTGCTCTCTGATTGAAGACTATGAAGTGAAGCTTAGCTTTTGAATTGGGTTTTGGTTGATGTGATTTAGGAGTAATACGTTGTGCATTTCGATCATGGCAAGCGGGGTCGATCAAGATCAGCAATGGCTTATCGACTGTTTGAATGCTACTTTAGACACTAATCAGCAAGTTCGTTCTTTTGCCGAAGCTTCTCTCAATCAAGCTTCTCTTCAGCATGGTCTTCTCTCTCTCCTTGCTTTATTAACCCACTTTCAAAATTATGCTTGTGTTTTAGTTTCTGTGCGCATTGCTTGAGATTTGTTTGGAAAATTGCCAAAATGGCGACTGCGAATATAGATAGCTGAGCACAAGGGAATGAAGAACTGGGAAACATAAGAGAGAGAATGTAGGTACTTCTAGCCGTGTTTGTCGAGGGATGGACTAAAATCTTATGACCAACTGTTCCATATCTATGCCCCTGGATATGGGTTTGACTGATACAGCTGGTTTTCTTGCAAAAGATTTGCGGTGTAGCTTACTGCTAACACCCATTTTTCTTTGATAAAGTGTAACCAAGTACCTATATTGAGCTTCGGTTACTCCCAATGATAGCCTGGTGAGCTGAGACAGCCAAACTACTGAGGAAAGGGGACAGAACAGTTTGATGAGATATCGGTCATGATGTATGTTCATCATTTGTTGGTTTGGTGTGCTCAACTGCTTAATCAAATAAATAAAATTTTCCATAACAATGGCAACTGAATCGTATATCCTTGATCTTATAATGAAAGATTACATCCTTAAACAAACAAACAATCATGAAACATCACCCTTTGTGTGGGTTCTGCCTTAGCAAAGTTGTGTATTATGCTCTTACTATCGTAAAATGGAAGGAACTGGCAGAGGAATTGGAACACGAAAGTTCTTCGAGTAGTTTGATGGGCAATATGATCTCTATCTTCATCATTCCCCTAGGAGCCCAATTTCATGGCATCACTAGCAATTGGCTATCATTTCTCATGTGCTGTGCAACTTAGTTGATCGCCAATGGGCTTATCTTATATTTGCTATTGAACTTTTCTAAGCCAGCTTGTGTTGCTCTCTACATAAAAATTGACCTGTTTCCTCAAGACAAGGCTAACTGTGGATTCATCATAATATGTGTAGGTTTTGGAAGTGCATTGGCAAAAGTTGCTGCAAACAGGGAGTTTCCTATGGGATTGCGGCAAATATCCTTCCCAAACAACTCATCTGTCGTGCGTGTTCTTACTGTGCTTTTTTCTTTAAGTGCAATTAAGCTTTCAGCCTTTCCTTAGCCAGCTGCTTCCTGCTTTTCAGTATGTCAATTCCTCCTCTTCCTTGATAGCTTATTTCGTTTTTTGAATATATTTTGGGGTATCTTTCCCGAACATCTTCTCTATTAGGTTCAACTAGGAAGGTTCGTAGGGATAAGGCTAGGTAGAACTTTGATGTCCTTGACCTCCTTCTGTGGGTGGGATTATATTGGATTAGCTTATTAGCGATGAGTTGCATAGAGTTTCCTGAATGAATCCATTCTTTTTTAAGCACAATTTAAAAGAAGTGTACAAAAGACTATTTGATGAAATGCTTGCTTCCCTTTCTTAGTTTAAAAAAGCCCGCTTGAGGCACGCCTAGGCGCGCGTCGGCGTGAGGCTACCGAGTCAGCGCCTCGAAGGGGATGAGGTGTGCCTCAAGGATGCGATACCATATCTTCCCCCCTTTTTTTCTTTTTCTTAGCCTTGCCTTTACCTTTTTTCTTCTTTTCCTTCCTTGTGAACTAAAAGGTGAGCTAAACTTGTATCGTAAGTACATGCATTGGGGAACTACAATTATAAGATGACATATGTTAAGGCTGTTTGCTATATTAGTAGTCATATTGATGTCTAATCACATTTTTAATGCATTTATGTAACTTGTTTCTGCAAAATATGCTTTGTGAAATATGAAATACTTTTAAAAACTTTTGCATAGAAGTGCGTCTCGCGTCCATGATGCGTGCGCCTTCGCCTTGCGCTTTGTGCCTCACGCCTTGGGACCCTATGCGCCTCAGTGCGCCTTGCGCTTCCCTTTTTGATTTATTTGGAAACTTTGACATATGATACCTAGCTGCAGTTCTTCTGAAGCACTTCATTAAGAAGCATTGGAATGAGGATGAGGATGGCTTTGAGCACCCTGTTGTTGCAAGTGATGAGAAGGTTTTGTTGGTTACTTGTTTCTAATTGAAATTTCCTTCTGTCTTTTGGAATCTAGTTTCTTTTCCTCTCCAATTCCATAAATGGCATTAGGGCATTTATGGATTTTCTATGGCGCCTAACAACTATGTAACTATATGTCTCTCTCAACTGATCTCTATTTTCACTTTGTAACAGCAAACTTGTGAATTCCCTGTTATCATGTGAAATTACACATGTTGCACTTGCACTTTTTGTGATGGACATGAAAACAAGCTTTGTTGAATTTGTCCATGCTCGGTTCACAGAGTTAGGAGGTGGAGTATTTTCTTTAGCTAATAAAAAGCAGATTAGATATTACTAGGATATTTTACTTTTGAAAAATTTGGATATATGCTATAAATGAGAATAAATGAAGGCTGATTTGCTTTTCTTGTAATTTTTGTGAGAGGATTAGAGGAATCCCATTTTGATAGTTCAGAACTGCAGATGCCTAAACCTGTACAGAAATTGCTTAGCTGAAAAATCTTGAGGTTTTCCATAATACATGAGCTAATTAGATGCACGGTATAAGGTGTATGGTAACAATTCTTGTAACTGCTATAGTTTTCCTTCAACTACTCTTTAGAATTGGAGTTTTCCACTTAGGATAACAGGTATTGGTTTTGGGATAAATTGATCCAAGCTTGCATCATGGTCTAGGTAGCAGTCCAGGGCATTCATTTTGTTAGGGTATGCAACAGCCAACAAGTGCACCATCTTTTCTCATACACTGTGGGTGGGACTCCAAGCTGCTTCTTTCTATTTTGATTTGGTGACTCTGAGGACGTTGTGATGCCTTTTGGTGCAAACTGAACTGTTTGGGCTCATGTTATTTGTTGATGTGGGTTTGCGGATTTCCTAAAAGATGTGAGATCTTCTCTTTTATGTGTATCTTTGTTTGGATATAGGTGGAAATGTCTTTAGGATTATCATGCAGTAGCGTGATCAGTGGATCAGGACTTTATGAATGACAAATTTGCTAGGACAAGTATTCCATTTAGTCCATCCCCCATGTATTTGTGTGAGGTATTTCTTAGTGATATCTGAGAAATATTGGTGATTTACTCCGGCACAATAATGTGGCTTATGGAGAATTTGCAACTCATAAAACCAGTGAAGAGAGGCACTTTCCTTCTACATGCTGTGTTTGGTTTCGTAGATTAATTTTGGTTGGTCTTATTCAATGCTAACCTGAAAGATCAGGTTGAGATAGGCAGATGATACAGTGAACTGCTAGTTTTTCAGGGCAGTGGGGACAGCTGGGTGAAATTTGTCATGATTGCTGATTACTGCATTCCTTACCAGTTCATATTGCATAAGTTGACTGATGCAACATTCTTTCATGACTATGCTGTGTTCTTCCGTGCTTTATCACGGAGTTTGTTAATTGTGTCTTTGCTGTCCAGGAAGTCATACGCAGACTTCTTCTTTTGTCTTTGGATGATTCACACAGAAAAATCTGCACAGCAGTTAGCATGGCTGTTGCTTCCATTGCACACTATGACTGGCCAGAGGATTGGCCTGATTTGTTGCCTTTCCTGATGAAGCTTATTTATGACCGTATGAATATGAATGGTGGTAAGTATGGGACCAGTGAATCCTTTCTTGGAGTCACGTAATACATCATAGGAGAACATGCTGGTCTTTGGGTGGTTATTTGTTGAATTTAAATGCTGAATCCTGCTGTTTTCAACTGTCTTGAGTCCTTTGAAAGTGTAATATGAAGTTAACTATTTTTAACGTTGTTTGCAAATGTCCATGTTGATATAAAGTTACCATGTGACAGTCACCACCCCACTCTTGCTGAGAATAACTGGCTAAGCCAGTAAGCCTTATCTGCCAATTTACGGTTTTTATACTTCAATACTGTAGGAATGAGTGGGATGAGCAATTGAATTTAACTTTTTTTTTTTAAAAAAAAACCTAAGGAGATGCTATCCATGTTCAACAAGGGGCAAATACAAAAATGTTATGCCCTCCACCTCCCATTGGTGGTGTTATCGATAAAATCCCGAAAGCATGGCGATGCTCGATAAGTAACAGAAAGTGTTAAGTTGTGTTACGTGCGTGTGGATTGTGAACTAATTTTCTGGTGAAAGTTGCTGATGCAGTGGCGTCTACAGGATGAAATACTTTTTATTTCATAAAGCATTTAAGAATGATGTTGTCCCTCAATTCTATGTCCTCTGGATCTGATGGTCGACCGTATCACTTAGTTTTCCTGTAGTGTTGCAGACATTGTTTGCTATTTCATCATCTGCCTGTCTCTGAGGTCTTTTTGAACAAACATAAGGGTGATGAGTTTCTAATTCTCTGTTAATTGTTGTAGCGCATGGGGCTTTAAGGTGCTTGGCTCTTATATCCTCGGATTTGGATGATAAAGTAATGCCAAGTATAGTACCAGTTTTGTTTCCATGCTTGATCTCGATCGTCTCATCCCCTCAGGTGAGGACATTTCAAATTGTATTCATCGGTTTACGTTAATGATCTGCGAATTTGAAACTTCGAATTGAGATTGCCTGGAAACTGTCTTCTTCTTCGTCTTCTTTTTCTTCTCCTTCTCCTTTTTTTTTGAAGTTCTAGTATTATTATTCTTTTATGTAAAAATTAAGAGAATATTACTTATTTGTGGGTGCTCCTACTGCATGCTACAATTCCAGTTATTACTGCAAAAAGTCCGAACCTTGTGAGTCTCTATTTATATTATACCTTTTGCAGCATAGACTTGTTGCATGATTATCATGACAGAACTTTTATGTATTTGGCTATTTGCTCATTGAATGTCAATGTTTCTGTTGCAATGCCTAAAGGCACTCACTCGAAGAGGTTTCATAATGGATCTGTTGTAGGCTTCTTTCGTTAATAATGTGCCTAATGATAATGTGGACGTGGTTGATGCCTTTTCATGGTTTTGGATCTATAAACTTGGTTTTCTATCTGATTGTCCGCTCATTATTGAGAAATTCAAAATCGAGATCGAATGTTGAAACTGAGCGCCGCAAAGGATCTCAAGTTTCTTTGTGTTCCTAATATTGTGTAGAACGTCTGCAACAACGCTATGCCGTAACGGTTTTCCTGGAGATGCACTAACTGATATTGCTTGGTTTTTTGTACTTCAAAAATAGAGTTTGATGTTTGGTGTGTGTAATCCTTCAGGTGCTTTGCGATGGAACCGATGCATGCAATGTCAAGCACTTGTTCTAGAGTTCTATTGTTTGCCAGTGCAGTACTTGAATCTGATTTTGTATTCTTTGTATTTATTTGGTTTAGATCTATGACAAATCACTACGTGCAAAAGCTCTGGAGATTGTGTACTCATGTACATCTGTGCTGGGTACTATGAGTGGTGTCTACAAGGTATCTTTTTTGCACTGGTTACATTAATGAGGGGGACTCATAGAAGATGGTCTCTTTTGGTTCTATTAGGTTTGCTGAAGTGACATATAAAATTGTTCTATTCCCAGGTGGAAACCGCTAATTTGATGTCGCCAATGCTTCAACCATGGATGCAGCAGTTTTCTTCTATACTAAGTGATCCAGTACCATCTGAGGATCCTGATGACTGGAGCTTAAGAATGGAGGTATATTTTGAGTATTCATGATTAGTTATTGTTTCCTGATGTGATTTATATAGTTTCCTGATGTGGTTTCTTTTATTGTTGTTTTCTTTTTTCTTTTTGGAGATTGGGTTTGTGGTGGGGCATATGTATGCAGGGGACCTTAGAGCATATTTTTCTTATCCTAGCTCCCTGAACTGAGTTTGCATTCTTTTAAACCGTCAGGTTTTAAAGTGCTTAAATCAATTTGTTCAGAATTTTGCTGGTGCTACTGAAAAAGAGTTTATGGGTAAGCTTTTATATGATTCCTATCGATGGCATGCAATTTTGAAAAATTTCCCTTTTTGTCTCTGTCAGTTGTTGCAATTTTTCCGGTTGCTGACAATTTTCATCTTGTTTTTCTGTACTTCTTTGTTTGATAGTTATTGTGGGACCCCTTTGGCAGACATTTGTCACATCTTTAAAAGTATATGAACTGTCAGCAGTTGAAGGTGCTCAGGATTCCTTTGAGGGAAGATACAACTCAGATGGAACAGAGAGAAGTCTCGAATCCTTTATCATGCAGGTAGTTTCCCTCCCATTTCTTTTCCTTTGTTTTTTGGGGTAGGGGGTTGTGGGCTGGTGTCTGGTTGCTACATCTAGTATTTATTAATGATTGAATTCTACCCGTCGTGTGCTTCTACTATGCTAGTTGCTTAGTCCAGACTTTAACATTTGTAGTCTGTGGCAATCTATATGGCTTCGGATGTCCCTATCTTGACCGATTGTGAAGCATGTGTTATGGGTTTTATCTTGTGATGTCATGTTACTGTTTGTCCACTGGCTTTATTTTGGCACAACTGAATCTGAAGAAGAAACCACTATTTCTTGTTGAAAAAATTGCAGAGTTTGCGGTCTATGCCTTACCCCAGTTTTCTCTGTTAAGTAACCTATTTGTGTATTTTTTGCACAATATCTTGTATATCGTATTTACTTAGAGAAAACAGTTCCCATTTACCGCATCCTGATTTTCATATGATGTTATGTGTGTTTCTTATTTGCTGGAGAAAGGAGGACAAGAGTTATGAGAGCTAAGCTTATTTTCTGAAATGAGTTTTGATCTTGAGTTTTTATTAGGAAAACAAGGAAATTTCAATGCCAAATTATTGGTTTTGCATTTTTTTTTTAAAAATCGTTTAAAATGGCATGTTCTCTAGCAGGAACATGTTTCTATTGTTTTAAGCGTTCTAAATTAATACATTGAATAGGGCCCTGAAGTTTCCACCTAATTGCCCTAATGTGCCTTCAGGTTTCTGTAGCATCAAAAAGTGTAGTTTCTGTAAATTTGAGTTAGTTACAATCTTTCATTTATTGATAATGTGAAATTCTAAAAGAACCGGATTGTATAAGGACAAATTCTTGTAATTTAGAAGTGAATGATGTTGGCTCTGGGCAGCATAAGGATTCAACTGAAGATATTTTGCTGAAGTCCATTTATGGAAGTTCTTTTGTTGATTGTCCACTAAAATTAGGATAATGTTTTATGTGCGGAATTATTCAGAGAACCACTGGTCTTCTATGTTTTACTTTGCTTCTTGAACCTTTTTGGTATATATTTTCCCTCATGGAAAAGGATAATTGGCTTAAACACAGCAATTTTGTGATGCAAACAGATATGTTTACTAGTCTACTTTCCCCTTGTAAATAATTTAGAAATGAACATTTTTCTATGTAATTTTGGAGCTACATCATTGTTTTCTTTTCTCTATTTTTATTGTGTCTTGCCTTGGGCTGTTCAACACACACTATCTGGTTTAGGTTCTCCTGTTAATGGTGAGGATTTGACTAACACATCGTTGATGTACAGCTATTTGAGTTCCTGCTAACCATCGTTGGCAGTGCGAGATTTGCAAAGGTATAACAGCTGACCTTCCTGAATCTAGAGTGACAACTTAATTTTTCATTTATGTTCTATTGTATAGTGGATTAAGCTGTTTTTTTAATTGATATATTGGTTTAGGTTGTGGCAAATAATTTGCAAGAGCTGGTATACTATACCTTCGGTTTTTTGCAGATAACAGAACAACAGGTGTCATATCTTTCTTTATTGGCTTTTGCTTTCTTCTTGGCGATGCCTTATCTTCCCATTACTTCAACCTAGTCATCTCATTAACTTTTTTTTTAAGGGCTTTGGTATGAAGAGTTAATTGTCTTTTTCCCCCTCTTGGAAATGGCCCCCACATGTTAGGTTTCTTTATGTCATAGTTTTTCTTGAAAACCTATTCCACTTAGAAGTGGGGAAACCATTCTGGTATGGGTTTAGAAAAAATGGCTTGTGGCAATCAGAATAGTTGGGCTAAAATTGTGACTGCAGTTGTCATTGGTAATATGTGCAATTTTGCACGTGTCATGTAAAGGGTTGCGACTATTTGTTGATGAATTGATCAAGGGTTTATTGAAACTGTGTTGGAATAGCTTTGATGTGACAAGCCTATCACTGCCATTAACATATGAGCAAGAGATTTTCTCTTCTTCTCTTTTCCTTTTCCAAAAACAAAAAGACATATGACCATGAGAAGTCCTGTCTTTGATGTGCGATTTAACTGACAAAAATAGGAAAAAGGAGTAAAATAAGAACATCTTGGAAATGTAAACATCAATCTGCACGTCATTGTGACCATGAAGTCTGTCTTCCTTTTTGTGTCACTATATGTAACATATTGAGTGATGCTTCGTAACTGTTCAAAATGCATATATTTTATTTATTTCTGGTCTTTGGTGGTTACATCGTAATCAACCTCAGAATTGAACAGTTGCTATTTTCATTGTTGTTTTTGTTTTGTTATTTATTTTAGACTTGTTTAACTTTTTGTTGTTATTATATGTTGTTTTTATTGTTAGTGGTGGTGGTGGTGCTATTTTTCATAGCAAGTTTTGTTTATATTCTTGATTAGCCTTGCTGTTATATCCCTTTGTAGCATGGTAGCTTTGTGTCCATTCTCTTTGAATCTTAGTATAATAAATACATGTTTATCTTCCTAATCCAAAAGAAGTTAAAAAAAAAAACCCTTTTCTATCACGTAGGTGCAGTTTTGGTCTCTGGATGCCAACCAGTATATTGCTGATGAGGATGATAATATGTACAGTTGTCGTGTCTCTGGTAAGTACATTTCTTATTGATAACTGGCTAATTTATTATTTTGGTCTGTAAGTTGTAACGGTATTGTATTGACTTCCAGGTAGTGCATATGTTCAATGATGTTCTTTTAAGAATTGCCTGTTCTTAAATCTTAGTAAAGTGATAATGAGTTGGTGAGAATGAGAGTAAGAGAGCCTTTATTTTTTTGTTTTTGAGCCAATAATTTTACAGATGTTGTCCTATCTACATAAGACCCTCCATGATGGATATAAATTACCTGTGGTTCGATTCCCTGCCCCTTTTCAGGGATCTTTTTTTGCATCTAATAAGAAAAGTTTAAATCCGACATCTTAACTATAAAAACAAAAGAAAAGGAATGAAATTTTGGCGACATTGTAGTGGTTGTATTTGTCATTCCATGTTCATTAAAACATATTCAGAGCTGCCTCGCTCATTTTTGGACTAGGTGTCAATTTGGATTTGGATTTCAGTCCTTTTATTTCCTTTTGTTTCTTTTTCTGTTTTTTTGGGGGAGGGGGGGAGGGGATTGATGAGGTCGTTTCAGAGTTAGGGAGTGAGCTGCTGTTCGTGTGGGCAAAGGCGTGGATCTGCGTAGCACTTATTTCTGAGCATATACAGATTACTCTTGTTGTTTTCCATTGGGGAAGGGAATGAAAGACTGGCTTAGTGCTGTATTGGCTGTTTTGTAGTGGCTGGAAAGGAATGACAGGATGTTTCGTCATTGAGTGATGCTACTGTTCTGCTATGGGGTTTGTTTGGTTCACTTTTGGCTTCTTGGAGATTTCCTTTTCAAATTTGCTGTGAACACTGAACACTGTCTTTTGTGGATGGTTTCTATCTGACTCCTGGTCACAGAACAAAAATTGTTCTAATTGTGCAACTGCTGTGGAGTCCCATAGTCTGCTTGTTGCAGATGGTTCTTCATGATGTGAAGTGGTGAATTTTGAAGCCAACTTCAAAATTATGATTTGATCGTCCTTACTGTGCTCTTATCTAAAAGCACAAAGGAGGGTCCTTGCCATATCCACATACTTATATTGGCAAGTGCACTTTTTGACTGTACTTATTATTTTCTGAGAAGTGGAAACTTATAGACCTTTCTGAGCTAACATTTGAAGGCACAAAGTTATTATATGAGATCTAAGCAGCATGCAAATGTATTATGGTTTCACTAGGAGATAACCATCAGTGTGGTAAATTTGGTTAGTAGGGTGGCATGATTCTTGATCGATCTATACATTCTGTTGATCGTGCCATTAACGTCTGTTTCCTATTTAGAGGCTGCATTGTTTTTAGTGTTTCATTTTTTGTGTAGGCATCCTTCTATTGGAAGAGATCATTAATGCTTGTGGAGATGAAGGAATTGGGGCCATAATAGATGCTACAAGAAGGCGGTTTCAGGAGTCTCAACAAGCCAAGGTTGATGGTTCTAAAGTTTGGTGGAGGGTGAGTGACGCATAATTTAGTGGTATACAAATTTCATTTGTATTTTTCCTTTGTCTTGCACAATTTATAAATTTATCTATCTATCTATCTATATATAAGGCCCTACGAGCAGAGAAGATCATTCACACCCCTCCCCCCAAAAAAAAAATCCGAAGACCATCAACCACCTAATCCTTTGTGAGGTTGTTTATGAATGATTAGCATCAATGTACAAGGTATAACAATCTTGTTTTTTCCTAGAAGAATGAAGTTTTGTCAATGTATCACTTGCGTGCAATGTTTGCCATGTATTAGGGTATCATTTATCTCAAGCCCCTAGAAAGCTCTCCAGTTTCCAACACTCCCAAAAAATATTGGGAGGAATCATCTGGAAATCCCTCTTAGTTCTTAAACTAAGAGTTTCTCCTTCATATGAGGTATGACCCAAGAGGATACCCTAAGGGTTAGGCATTTAGCTCCCATAAGAATCATTTGCACAATAGAGCATCTACTGAGTAAGTGCCTACCCCTTCTCTGCAATCTATCACAAAAACATTTTACATTCAGGTTCACAAACAAAGAAAGAGATACCAAAGGGAACAACAGCCTTGGATATTGTTTTTTACTGTGTCATTGGGTCCCTGGAAGTTAACTGTATGTGCGGGTGCATGTGCGTGCGTGCGTGCGTGCGCTTGCGCTTCTGTGCGTATGTGATGCAGGACGCTCTAACAGCAACTCCCACATCGACAAAATTCACACAAGAACTTTCAAATACTCAATATTTTAATTCATTCAAGTCTGTCTTTTCTCAATGCACGAGGAGGTTTATATAGGAATCAGTACAACTGAAAAAGAATAGAAAATAGATCCGAAGATTGCGAAAACTAAAATAGGCTAAGAAATAAAATAAGACAGATTTTATTCTAAAAGAGAATCCCTAAAGTACAGAATCTTCTATGCTTCCTAGAATACACTCTGGTGACACTGCCATAGAATTGCTTAGGAAGTACTGCATCAGTATGTGCATGTGTTTTCAAGTTTGCTTTTTGATTAGAGTTCGTAGTCTTCTTATTGCTCATTACCATTTCAAGTTACCATTTCAAGTTATCTATGCAAACTCAGTTCTCTACAATTGTGGTTGATAGATACGAGAAGCTATTATATACGCTATGGCATCTCTGTCAGATCAATTGCTAGAAACAGAGGTCTGTCTTGAGTGCTCTCCGTTCTGGTTGAAACTGTTTTTTGCATGATTTCTGTATACATCTTGTGCAGTTTGTGTTAGATGTGAAGTCTTTCTCATGCTCTTTCTTCTTCATAGGTTCATGGACCTGATGGATTTGATTCCAAGAAATTTCTAGAGCAGATGGTCACTGAAGATATAGGGACAGGTAAATTAGGTTTCTATGGCTTTCAGGTTGGCTTCCTAAATTCTGTACTGTTTGCACTGAGCACTTTTTTTGTGCAGGCGTGCATGAATATCCTTTTCTTTATGCGCGAGTGTTCTCCTCAGTCCCAAAGTTTTCATCAGTGGTGTGAAACAGTTTCCTCTTGCTTTTTTTTATTAAAAAAATTGGTGGGGGAAATTTTCCTTCAATTTAGTTTGGCTTACCATTAGTTCTTCTTACAGATAAGCCCCATGGTTGTTGAACATTTTCTTCATGCTGCCATTAATGCTATAAGCATGGATGTGTAAGTATTTGAAATGTGCTCACGTTGTGATTTTAAGAATGTTGTAATATGTGTACTGCCTAACAGATGCAATATATGTATTTTCCCGTCTCCACAGGCCCCCACCTGTGAAAGTTGGGGCTTGTCGGGTGCTTTCCCAGCTGTTACCTGAAGCAAAGGCCGAACTTGTTCAACCACAAATAATGCAGTTGTTCTCATCACTTACGGATCTCCTTAAACAAGTAATTGGCTGACTAGTGTCGTTTGTCATTCTTTTTGCTTTTCAAATCTTCATGATGTGTACTCTTCATGATGTTTACTCTTTGTCTGTGCCCATAGGCATCTGAAGAAAGCTTGCACCTTGTTCTTGAAACACTGCAAGCAGCTGTAAAGTCAGGTAACTCTCAGCATTCTGTCCGGTGACGAAGTGTTAAACGTGTTAATGCCTTAATACCTTGGCACCGTTGCCTTAGTGTCTCTGAATCCTTCCGAGTTTAAACCTGTTTTAGGGTTTATGTTTGAATGCAAGTTGTGTTATTTGCAGGTCATGATGCATCATCGACGGTGGAGCCTGTCCTATCCCCAATAATCCTCAACACATGGGCTACTCATGTTTCAGATCCTTTTATTAGTATAGATGCCATTGAAGTTCTTGAGGTAATAATGCCTCCCTTATATTAACCTCTTTTTTGCTGTATGCGGTTAATCCGAAATTGAAATAATAGAAAATAACAGTTTTAAATGTTTTTTGTTTGTATTTGTGCTTGACTATAATTGGTATGAAAGCTTGTCATAGCATTTCCCCATTCCAATTGCTGTGATGTTTTATCATGTTACTACCAAGCTACTAGTGAGGACCATTTTGCTCAATTGTTATTGTTGTTGTTGTTGTTGTTGTTGTTGTTGTCATCATCATCATCATCATGTTATCATCATCATCATCATTATTTAAATTGAAGCCACCATGCAGTATGAGTTTTAGCTTTTATCCTCTGATGCAAATAGTCATCGCTCATGTCTACAACCACTTTGTGTTCCTATCAGGCAATAAAGAAGGCTCCAGGTTGCATTGAACCATTAGTTTCCCGTATTTTGCCCTACATTGGACCAATTCTTAGTCAGGTATCTCTTTGGGCTTCAAGTATTATAATAGAGGTTTATTGACCTTAGGATTTCAAGGTTCTTTTAACTCGATGTATTTGGTGTTGCATGTCAGCCCAAACAGCAGCCCGAAGGATTAGTTGCAGGATCACTAGATTTGGTAACGATGCTTTTAAAGGTAATTTGTGTAATGCTTGATATCAGCGTGACCCTTCTTATGGCTCAAGATTGGGCTGAATTTCCATTTTCTTGTTTTTAACAGAATGCTCCAACTTATGTTGTCAAAGCATTGTATGATGTTTGTTTTGAACCTATAATACGGATAGTGCTTCAAAGCGATGATAATAGCGAGATGCAGGTACAGTTTCTTAGAGTCTGCTTTTAGATCTGTAAATTGCATTAATTCTGACAACTTGATTCTTGCTACCCCTTTCTCCAGAATGCTACAGAATGCTTAGCAGCTTTCATATGTGGGGGAAAGCATGAGATCCTTGCTTGGGGTGGGGATCCTGGATTTACAATGAGAAGCCTGCTTGACGCTCTTTCAAGGTAACACTGAGATTTCTTTTTCCCAGTGTTAGTGTTACCTGACTTTGCAGTTTCCTGTCACACGCGCTGAGCCAAATATGGTGTCAAATCTGCTCAGGTTCATCTTTTTCTAGTCAGAAACTGCTGAATCTTTGAGGTACATTGGTATAATGATACCTGAAACTAGAGATAGCACATAGAGCAAGCACTCTATGTGTGTATTTGTGTCCAAGATTGTGATATCCCATTATAAAAGCAAAGTCTTGCATTGGGAATTGGCGATTTGGAATGGACTTTGTCAATTAATATCTGATTTTGTGACTGCAAAGAATAAAGGGGTTGGAAACTAAAAGTTGAAGACTTGAAGTGGCTCATTGATAATATGCAGCCCTTCTTGTTTATGTTGAGTAGACACAAGATAGAATGAGTGTTTCTGTTTACAAATTTATGACTAAAATAATGATGCATGTATATCAGTTTATGCAATATGTCCTTGTGTTTTGCTATTTTCTTTTTCCTTTTTTTTCGCACGCATGTGTGACTGTTGCATAAATGTGATAATCCCTTTACTGGTAGTCCCATTGTAATCTTTTTGGCTTACTATCGGTGTCTTTTCTTTTTTCATTACTGTTACTAATTGTTATATATTGCATACTTTTATTTTTGTATAAGAAAAATGTAATGATATGTACTTATGTAAAGCAGACATCAGAAATGTGGAATGGAAGTATACTTATTATGCATCCAATAATTAAGCTAATAACAAAATAAACTACATCTGGTGAAGAGGAGCAAAATATATCCTATTTATCTCCATCCAAGTCATCAAAAAGATGGGATGAGAGATGGCTCTAATGACTCAATGAGTTTACGGGTTAGACTTTTGGGCCCTGGACTGACCTATGTCCAAAATATGTGCAGGCTTTTGGACCCTGAATTGGAAAGTTCAGGATCCTTTTTTGTTGGGAATTACATTCTACAGCTAATTTTGAATCTTCCTTCGCAAATGGGGCAACATATTCAAGACCTGGTTTGTGCCCTTGTTAGGCGGATGCAATCTTGTGGAATAGCTGGGCTAAAGAATTCGTTGCTACTTGTGTTTGCAAGACTGGTACTTCATTAAGTCCATATCACTTTGTGAATTTTGGCTGCAGAACCCACTGCTTGTTTATTGCATTTTATGTCAATCTGTTTGTCTTTGGCTATGTAAACATTTTACTCATTACATGGGTGTGACTGCTGATTAAATGTCTGTTCTCCACGCAAATGACTAAATGTCTGTTCTCCATGCAAATGACTTAACTTTGACCTTGGGTCGATTGAGAAGATATCTTGTTAAATATATGCATTTCTCACATCGTGATGTGTTTTTGTGATGGTACTGTTTGAGAAACTGTCACACCCTCTGGAGAAGGGGGGCTTGTATTAGTTGAACAATTTTTGTGTTGACTTCAGCTATCTTTCTTCCAAATTTTCACCTGAGTACAGAAATACATGACATTTGGTTGCATTAGTATTTCAAGGTCGTCAGGTGGTGCCCATGCAATCCTTGAATTGGAATAGTTTGTTTTGCAATTACTTTCTGCAGGCAACCTACATGTTTTATATTTATGTCTTTATTGGATCCTGTCACAAGTCATAGGAAGTGATATATTCACAATGACTGCATTTCAATTTTCTAAAATTTCAGCATATTTCTTATTGATCGTATGTACAAATTCATTGTGCCAAAATGCATTTTGTAATTACCACAATTTTCTCTTTGCAGGTTCACATGAGTGTACCAAATGTGGGCCAGTTCATTGATTTGTTGGTTAATGTACCTGCTGAGGGCAGTGAAAATTCATTTGCGTATGTAATGTCTGAATGGATTAAACAACAAGGTCAGCTCTGCTATTGAAACTGTGGAGTACAATTTTGGAATCTCATGATAACCTTTGACTGCAGTTTAGGATGCATGTCTGTGAGCCCAAATAATAATCCGCAATAGTGTGGATCCCCTCTATGCAGTCGCACTCCTCATAAGAATATATTTAAAAATTGAGTGAGATTTACCACATTGTTACATGTTGACTCTTGTTTTGTATAGTCTATCTCTAGAAGTTTGCCGTTAATATTTGTCTTTATGTATGATATATGCTTGTGTTAAATACCATGTGTTTAGGCTTGTTTTGCTAACTATTTTTTTCTTACAAATTCAGCATGCTTTACCAGAAAGTTAAATGTCGCTCTTAAAGTAAGGAAGAATATTATTGCAGTTGCATGGTGGTTAGACTGGCCTTGTAATATCCACTGTTAAGTAAGTGCATGTCTAAAAGATGATTGTAAATAGAGGATGATTTATCAAACACTTCGTCATACGAACCACCAAGAAGAGTAAAATTCAGGGAAAATGATTAGGAATAAGTTGGGGAAGATCATCATATAAATTAATGTTATGCGCTGACTCTTGAATTTGATTGGAGTTTATAGCGTTTGAATGTGAGGGCAGCGGGCTTATCACCCGGCTAGCTTCCTTTGGAACTTTTCAACGACTGGCTTCCACACGGTTGCGCTTATAAGAGGCTCCAAGAGGAAGAACGAGATAGGAAGATGGAAGATAGTCATTCCCGCAACCAAAACATTGCCCTAGATGATGGAGATCTAGGACCTCTCCAATAGGGATGAGAACACTTTTAGCTAAGTTAACTCTGAGGCCAGATATTGCTTAAAATAGCAACAAGATGCATCTCAAATATCCCAAATTATTCTTATCCGGTTTGCAAGGAAACAAAAGCGGCATCAACAAAGAGCAAATGAGAAATTGACATACTGTCTGACGGAGCATTAATAGCTTCGTTCACTAACCTTGTTGGTGTCTCTATCAAAATAAATAATAGGAGAGATAGTGGGTCACCTTGATGCAAAGAAATGAACGAAAACCCTGATGCTTCACCTTTAACCAATATCGGATAGCGAATGGTGGATGGCTACATCCACCTCTTTCATTTGCTTGGGAAGCTTATTTCTTCAGGTGTGGCCATAATGAACTCTCAAAAAGTCATGGTCATAAGCCTTTTCAATATGCTGGCTCACCTGGTTGACTTGTCTTGAGGCAGAAGTCAATGCACTTATTAGCTATCAAAGCTCATCCAAAATTGGACGATCATGTATGAAAGCATGTTGATTAGGATTAAACACACTGCCAACCACTTTCCTCAACGTCGAATCAAGGACTGTGGCCATGGTTTTTGAGACACTCTCTGCAAGACTGATAGGCCTGAACTTCATAATATCATCTGTCCCTACTATTTATGAAGCAAACTTACAAAGGTGGCATTTAACTTATTTGAAATACGCCTCTCTCATGAAAGTCAGTGAAGAAATCCTTAACAATATCCCTGAGAGAAAGCAATATTGAAACCATCTGGGCCTGAGCTTTTTCATTCCCTAAATCATGATCTCAGTCCACACTTCTTCCTCTGAAAAAACTTTCTCAAGATCAATGGCATCTTCAATGCTAATGGAGTCGTAAGAAATCCCATCAAGTAACGGCCTCCAAGGTTGGCCATCATGAAAAAGTTCTCATGAACCTCACAGTTCACTTTAATATTCTGAATGGCTTTGAATTTTCTTCTGTTATTTGCCACTCAATGGAAAAATTTGATGTTCTGGTCGCTTAGCTGAATCAACTGCTGTTTGGCTCTTTGCCTTCAAAAAATATGAATCTAATTACGCGCCAACTTTGGCTCTTCCTTCCGGTTAAGTCTTTCAACTCTTTCATCACTAGTAAGGCTAAGTTGCTGCTGCTTTGCATCCAAGAGCTTGACCTTTCTTCACCAAATTAAC
Organism: Lophocereus schottii; assembly: GCA_002740545.1. Lineage (NCBI taxonomy): Eukaryota > Viridiplantae > Streptophyta > Magnoliopsida > Caryophyllales > Cactaceae > Lophocereus > Lophocereus schottii. The sequence continues at coordinate 21,730 of NCQV01086457.1, forward strand.
CATCCTGCTGTCCAAGTGCCCAACCACATCCCTATTGTGAGATTGATTATGTAGTTCGGATATTGTGGAGAATGTCTAATATACTGGTTTACTAAAAAGTACATTGCAACTCCCAAAAATATTTATTCTCCACCAATAAACACCCTTCCCCCTCAAGAAAACAAAGGAGGGGGGAGGGGTGGGGCACATTCATTACAAGCTGTTTGAGCATAGAACGCCCATAGCCACACATCAAAGATTACGAGTGAACTGCTCCATGGACATGATCATTTGCAACCACCCATCAAAACCTGATGCACTTTGGTCTTCTGGCTCTGACAATGAGAATTTTGAATGCCACAGGCTTATTGGGGACCAAAAACCCACCCTGGGCAGTACAAGCATGTGTCATGAAATTGTTGGTAGTGTCGTACACCCAGTATGGTCCAGTATTTGGCTGACTTTCTGTATGGAGCGGACCTATAGTTGCTGACTATACTGTTACTGTTAGCTATGGCACTCACTCTGCAAGATTAATGCTAAAAAGCTACCAAGTCTATATCTTGCTTCAGGCAACACCTTTTCTTGGGAGCAGTATAGGTAACTATAAACTTAAAAATGAATGTATGATAAATACCGGATAATATTGAGCCTGGAACCTACATGAAATGCAACCTCTTAATGTAAATGACGGTGTTGTGGTTACGTTGTTACTGAATTTTACGTTCTCACAGGTGAAATTCAGGGGTCATACCAAATTAAAGTTACTACTACTGCGTTGGCTCTGTTGTTCTCTACAAAGCACATCGAATTGAGCAAAATCAATGTTCGAGGCCATTTGATTCAGGTTTGGATGCTTCTCATCATGGGATGCCAACTGTTACCTTTTTGTTGAAGCTAACTATCTAGCATGTGAAGACCACTGCAGGCATAACAACTCGTTCAAAAGCTAAATCAACCCCAGAACAGTGGACTTTGATGCCTCTCAACGCTAAGGTAGGGCTGTCTTTTTAACTGCTTATTGCCTGTTCCTGGTGTTTACCAGGCATTCTCATGATTCATGATGCATTTTGGGTTGTGAGAGTGATTTGGGTACACAGTACACAACTTTTTGACAGCACAATGTGGGGTGGTGGTCGTTCAATCTGATACTTGAGTAAGCAATTTGTACTTAAGGGCTCTTTGTCGTAGTTCAATCTAACTGTGCGGTGAAAACTTATGCGAAACAGCTGTTTGTGACTTTAGTGGGATCAGCAACTTGAACTGTCGGTTAAAAGCATCTTGCCTCCATATCAAAAGGTTTCATGAATATTTATGCTGAGTGACACTTCCATTCATAACCCAATTGCCATTGGTTCATGTAATGCACTAAAGGTATAGAATAAAACGGGGAATCACGAGCAGGGTTGAACCAAATAATGTAATGTTAAACGGTGGGTCGGAAAGATACGGACCAAACAAAGATGCAGATCTACAAGAGTGAATGGGAACTAGAATGATAAATTAAGAACAAAACAATATTGCTACTCCAGCAGTTTAGTTTGGTGTTGAAGTTGGGTCCTGGAACTGCTCTATCTTAGATAAAGTCGACTCACCTTTCTGAGGACAATGGATCCCCAATTTTGCTGATTGAGATCCTATACGATGAAAATCGTATTATACAGACGAACCACTATCTGATTTATGCAGCACAGTTCTGGGAACAAGGGCAATCTTGTCAAGAAGTTGTCCAGGCCTCCCTCTTGTTATCGTTAGGTCCACTCTGCGAGCTATATATTTGAGTTTCCATATGGCATACTAGGAGTTGGGGGTATCGAAGCCCTTTTCTCAGTCAAGCGCTCAATGTAGCAGCAAATTATGGTATTACCGTATTAGGCCACTGGAAGCTCTTTGGCTATATTCATTCTTTGCCTGATTATCATTGCCACCTAAGATATGCTGCTGGGGCAGGAAAGTTGGTAATGACCCTCCTTTTCCTATGCAGATACTTGCTTTGTTGGCTGATGCATTGGTTGAGATTCAAGAACAAGTAATAGAGCATGATGATGAGGTAATTGTTGTTTTCTTGTACTCCTGAGGTATTGTTCAAAGTGACAAGGACTAAAGTCATATCCAATGATATGGCAGGATAGTGACTGGGAAGAAGTTGATGCAAATGATGCGGAGATAGGTCAAGATCTATTAGAAGCTTCAGCTGCTAAATCATTTGGCAGACCATCACATGAACATCTTGCTGCAATAGCAAAAGTATTCGAGGTGTTTTTCCTCTTGGTCATCTTCATTTCTTTTCAATCTTGCTTGGTTCATGTTCTTGCGCCCCTTTCCTGACTTAACCTTGACTGCCTCGCTTTTCTGTTGAAGAACCAAAATGATGGAGATGAGGATGAACTAATGAGCAGTGTTGACCCCCTTAATGAGGTTCTTTTTGTTTTGTGATTTATTCAACTGTTGTAGGTTCAGTGTTGTGAAGTTGCACTTGATCTGAATCCTTGCTGTTTTATCATGCAGATTAATTTGGCAAATTATCTTGTCGACTTCTTTGAGAAGTTTTATCAGAGTGAAAGTTCACTTTTTGATCAGCTGTTTCAGGTTACCTACGTTACATGTTTTATATTATATGGCAATGGCAAGTAAATGTATTGCATATTGGTATCCAGCTTTGAATTAATCTCTTTTTCACCACGTTGATACTGCAGAGTTTAACACTGTCTCAACAGCTTGCAATTCAAATGGTGTTGAATCAGTGAGCTCACAGCTTCAGTTCAATGCCTACCTTGTCTGGATGCTTCCGCATACCAAGCCTGTGCTGCCAAAGTGTATAAGCAAGCCTTGAAAGTTTGGTGGTATATTGACTATATTCCCCTAATTGTTTTTTGTATCCATTTATCGGGTTTCAAGCCATGTATTGCAGTAATTGCAATTTTAAAAGAAGTGTAACTTTCCATATTTGGCTCCTAATGTAATGCGCTTAAACCCTCAGGTTATTTGTCTCCGCAATTACTCCTCTAGTAGGCGTCAGGGCTTCAGGTCCAGTATGACGGGGTTGGGTTCTAATCCTACTAAAGATGTGGGGCAATATTCCCTGTTCCCTTGACCCCTGTGTTCCCTCAATAGGCCGCCACTAATCCCACTATGTCTTAGAATAGT
>NCQV01086479.1:0-13324 GCA_002740545.1 Lophocereus schottii
CCCTTTTGGTTTAATTTAGCTATGCCTTGCGATGTAAACCCCAATACTCCGGTTCTATGAACCGTTGAGTTGTATCTTTTACTTTTTCTATTTTAATTAATTATTCTGGTTGGTGTACTCCTAGCGGGTGGCTCGTCGAGTTATGAACTCCGGCGTGTGGCCGTTGAGTTATGTTTTATATATTTACGCTTCCGTTAATTTACAAGATCTTATTGTAAGGTGTTTAGCCTGGAAACGGTCAGTTTTCAGGGGAAACTCTGTCCGTTTTATCCCAAAATTTAAGTAAGAAGTTAGGAAAACGTGATGCTTCCGTCCTTAGGGGCCGGGGGTGTTACACCTAATCCTTTTCCGAATAAGCTTAATCGAATAGACTGACATGATAGAATGGAACTCTAATTCATTAGCCGAAGTTACTTTAATTAAATGTGGAAATTTAGCTCTAGTGGGTTCTTGTCTGACTTAGTCTAATAAGAATGGGCCTTGGCAAAGCAGAGAAGAAGCCTGTCTGATTCTCGTTTTGAGAAACCTGACCAAATTCACACTAATACTGGCCCACTGCAGTTTCTCCCATGATGTTAGTTTGCTATTTTTTTTATTTATTTTATGGCCCTTAAACATTTAAATTAGGTTCCTAATGTCATCATCAGTCTTATTAAAATGATATGTCACATCTGGGTGTCCATAGTTATATGTTCTTACTCTTGAACTACAACTGACCTAATTCCACATTGAATACGTAGGTAACACCTTTGAGGCCTGACCCAAAGATTTTTTCCATAAAGAAACATTTGAATTGAATCATTTACTCCCCCCAAAAAAAAAGAAAAGAAAGAGAGAGAATAAAGCATGGCTGGCCTAAAAATCAAAAAAGGTAGACCGGGCAAAAGGCGAGTGAAATTAAAATATTGGCTTTTAGAGGATGAAGTTGCATTCCAAATTGATAGTGTTTGATGTCCAGTTAAGATCCGCTATATGAGGCATAAAATTATTAAGTCTAGATATCAAGATTCCTCATTGAATAAGCTTTCTAAAAATTTATTATGCGCTAAAGTCCTATGAGCAACGAAAAAGATATAAGTCGAATATTCGGGCTTGTACTAAAAATGACACTTGTTTACTATTTTACTTATGTATTATTCCATGCTTATCTAAACATTATGAATTTAGTTTTATTAGAAACTGAACTTAATAGGCTTTTAGAGAAAAAAGAGTCACTCAAAATGCAGTTGAATGTGAAATTTATAGCTTAAAGAAATTGGGTTGTCTACGCAGCCCACCAAGCCGAGCGGGCTCCTGCTTGATACGACTGGACCAGACTAAGATCTTGCCCAGGTTCTCTAGTTCGGAACTTGACTAGGCCCCATAATTTCTCCATCTCTCTGCATCTTTTCTGCCTAAACTAGCTTAATTAACTAGAATTTAGGTTGATTAGTCTACCAAGACTAATAAGTCAGTAGCTGAGTTAGTGTACCTGTTTAAATTAACCATAATGAGAGTAGGATAAGGTTTCCTTTCTTTAAATCAATTCAGATTATCCCTTAAGCCACTACAAATAGGAGCCTGCACCTCGAGGTTAGAGACATCAGTTAATTGGCGTTAAAAAATTTCACCTGTTGATTGGCTTCAAATCAAATTAGCTTTAAAACACATCAAAATAATATGAGAGGAGAGCATCAAACATTTGAGAGATAAATGCTTTGGGAGAAAGGGGATTAGGTCACCCATTAAGAAGACATCACTATGCTAGGGTCCCAAGTGGATGAAGTGGATCAAGTGGGCTATCCTGAGGGCAACAAATTTATCTTCCCTTGCTCTTCTACTCCATTTCTCTTTTATGATTTTTGATTCGATATTACCAATGATGTAATCTTTAGGTAATTCTCTCTGCTGTAACTTGTTTACTTTACTTTTGTTGGACAAAAGGTCGTACCTTTTGGATGATTTGATATGAATTCTATAAATATGTTGCATGAGTATTTTTTAATATGATTAAGTTTTTATTTCCCATGTTAACTGGTAGAGGCTGTTAGTGATGACGGTCGGTGACATGATGCACCTTATCGCGTCACTGTACCATCGCCATTACATTTAGAACCTCTATTCGAAACTAAGGAGTTATATAGTCCCCACACTAGTGATTGCTCCGGGGCCTTCTTAAAACCCTTTTTGAAACAATATCAATTTGTCCATTCAGTGTTCCTTCGGCTGCCCCTATTGGCATGATTTGGTTCAAAGAGTTGTACGATTTGTAAGTTTTTCCTAAAACTCACTAGTGGCTATATTAGTTAAAGTTTAACACTTTTTCTTTCTTATCTCAGCTACTTTCTGTCTCTATAATACTAGAATTGGGGGCCAGATTCGGATCTGGATAGTGAAGCCTGCCTAGCCAGAAAATAAGTTCAGAATTGGTCCAAGAACCCGGTTCAGTACTTTGATCAAACCTCCATATAGTTTCAGAGCCAGGCTGAGGCAACTGATAGGGCCCAAGCCATGCAATTAGACCTAGCTCTACCCAGGGAACCCAACTAGGTTTCTTAGTCAGGCCGAAGGCCCAGTTCCTTAGGGTCCTGCAACCCTATTCTGCCTAATATTTCTACTTTTAAAAAATAAAAAAATAAAATTTGCTTCCAAAAAAATATAGAGTATCTAGCAAAAGAGCCTGACCATTCTTGGGGGATCACACGCTTAGGGGGGTGGATCAGTTATAATGCTGACCCCACTAGGGACATTTTTTTTTTAGAAGAGAATAAGATTTGAAATTCAATACAGGAAATTATCTTAATTGTACTTGCATTAGGTATACTTGTATTATGAGGTGCTGCCTATCATATCAACAATATCTCTTGCATAAACCCTGTTATTACTCCATAAGAAGGTAGGTGCTCACTCGTTGGGTCCACTAGACATTCAACTAAGTAGGCAGTCGCTCCAGCCACTCATTTCACACTTTCCTAGTCCCCACGATATGTGAAAGCAACCGAAATGTTCTAGTCTTGTCATGCACCCCATGGATGGCGTACGAAGCATTTGGGTAGTGATAGAACTATTCTAAACCTAATTTGAAGCCTTGTAACATAGAATTCTAATTACGTTCAACCTCATATGTATGCTTAGAATGCAACATGCTCTTATATGATTTAAATTTCTTAGCCTAAGGGACTATACATTGATGCTGTGAGTCTTAGGAGAGCCTACATTAGGAAAAATTGAGTCTAGGAACTAGATTAGGAATCAAAGTGGCATTTAAGCAAATTGGGTGCCAAAAGGGGTTCTTGATCTAGAACCTAAAATGGTTCCGATTCAAGTTTAGATTCTCTGTTTTGGTTAAAAAATAACCAAAGCAAAAAGGAAACCCAACATTGTTCCTAAAAAAGAGACAGTTTCGCATTCCACGTAGAGAGATAGGAGTGAGCCTATTTTAGGCCTATTATAACCCGATCGGGATGCATTATGGTTTAGTAGCTAGTATGTTAGATTGCATACATCAAGGCTTAGGGGACTGAGTAGAGAAGTTAGGGTACAAGGCTCCTAGTCTGCTAGAAAAAATTGAGTAGGATCTAGGTGAAAGTAATCCAACCTAGTTTGTGTCCTTCATCTCTATCATAGGCATGTATTTATGGCATGAACTTAGCATTCTAAGCTCTGAATGTTAGAATTTTAGTTCAAGAGTCACACATCATTAGGCCTCATCATAAGTCTATAATGAAGCCCCATCAGGCCTTTAGTGTCCCAGTCTATTCTAGATCATGCATTGCACTTATAATGCATAGTTCGAATAGGACCAAGGTCCAAGATCCTTACATAAATCCATGGTCAATGCATCGTACATCCTTCCCTTATGTCTTAAATCCTTGTATGAGTTGACCTAGATTCACCCCTGTGCCTAACCTAGCCCACCCTAGATAAACCAAACCAAAGCTATGCTTAGCCATCGTCTAGGCCTATGTGTTATATAAGCAACCCTTAAACCTAAAAAAGGTCCATGGGTTAGGTTCATCAGTCTAACTTAGGACTTAATTCAGGGAAGGCTATATTTCAATATAAATCCAGCATTTTAAACCCATTTATTCCCTTCACAACATAAACTTCCAAGCCTATCAAGTTAACACCTCGTTTTTACCTAACCACAAGTTAACCACTTCCTTCAACTTATAGCCAATGTTACTAACCTTTCGTTTCCATTTTTTACTAATCTAAAATCACTGCCTCATTAATTAGGATAGGGAAGGCAAAGAAAGTATATAAGTGCAGTCCACAAATCACGAGATTTCTATCTCAAGGAGAGCCTAAGGAAACTCCACCAATTAGGACAAAGTCAAAATCTAATACTTCAACAATCTCAAGAGCAGGAGGTAACAAATAGGATCAACTTGTGAAGATGATGAAAAAATGCAAACTAAACTAGATGAGAGTGAGAAGAAGATAGAACTGACGGCCACTACAATCCAAACCATTTTCAAGGACACACCACCAAAGCCACGAACGCTTGGAAAGACAACTACTAGAATGAGGAAAAGAAAAATAGTGTTTTCATAGGCAAGTAGGTGCATGCTCTAGAGCACTATACGAAATAGACCCCTATTGGTACCACTTATAGTCAAACATTAGAAAGCGTGCTTTCTAAGAGTATTGTCAATCTCCCGTTAATCAGGCCAGATACGGGAAGGACATTGAAGCATAAGGATTGACACCCCGGTAAGTACTACAAACAGAATCGAGCAAGGAGCCATGATCCTGAGGATTATCAGGGCTTCCGAATAATTTAATAAGCACATTCAAGTTAGGGGAGCTTCCTCTATGTGAAGCTACTCAGAACACCCAACAATGGCTGTAATCTTTTAGACTACCAAAGCAAAAAGTAGAACCAGTCTATTTACATAACGAGCATAGTTAAGTGCAAGCCCAAAATGGTCTTACCCAAGGGGTCTTGACTTTCGTTGAATTTAAAAGATATGATGTAAACCTATATGTCTTGGTTAGCTTATAGTCATGTCCTGAGTCTTATAGTTATTTGCTTTATTTCCTATCATGAATCGAAGTATGATGCAGCCCTGCTTAATAAAATCTTCATCTCCATTAGTTTTTTGCATATTCTCATATTCTTTTTTATGGAATGCTTCCGTCCTATGAAAAATCTAGGGTGAAAGAGAGGAGAGAATGAAAAAAGAAGAAAAAAGGAAAGAAAGAGGGGCTAGCTTAAAAACCTGATAAAGAGTGCTAAGTAAAACACGAGCAAGAGAAATAAAGTACAAAGAGACTAAGGATGTCAAGCCATCATCTAAAACAAGGAAAAGATCAGAAATTTCTATCCAATAGGTCATGCAGCTTTAAGGGACATACCAAGGGTAGGAGGCCTCTATTCACAACCTACATTATTAATACATTTTTTAAACCCAATAAGTTGCCAATTGGAATTGTTTTGAGCCTATAAATAAGCCAATTGCTTCTAATACCACATTTGACTTGACCAGGGAGTGCAAGTGTGCCATGGGTGGTGTCAATGTCAAAATTAGCAATTAAAAAAAAGGAGTAAAGATCAGACTAGATGATCTACCTAAAAAAAAGAAAAAAAGAAGAAAAGAGTTGAAAATAGAAGAAAGTTGCTGATTGATATTGACTTAGTCACACATGCACACTTCTGATTTCATAAGGTTGTTTGAGCCTTCATGCTAATTCCCTTCTATTGGCAGTTAAGAAGCCCACTATAAAGACTCTTCCTTAAGTCATCCTTATTTTAGGCTGCATGTTCTTACTCTCAAACTAGATACTTTAGTCTCTAAAAAAAAGAGAGAATAAGGAGCAGCTATCCCGAAAGCATTAAAAGGCGAACCATGCAACATGAGAGTGAAAATAAAACCTTTGTTTTTAGAGGACAAAGAAGCATTTAATTGTCTGCACTCATCAAATTAGACTTGCACAAACCATTACTTCTCAATCATCATAGCTTCTAATCTCACATCTATTCTAAAATTCATGACTCTTGGTCTCAGCCACGAAAATGAATTCAAGAGTGGACACTCAATTCGTATTCTCAGCTTCCTAATGGGCACGCAAACATTATGCAAGACGAGGCCTCTCCTACATTTCCCTAGATAGTTAGTGCTCCCTTCATCATAAATATTTTCCAACGAGGAGATAGCCATATTCTTTGAATTAAACTATAGCCTACTCTAGCAGCACTAGTAAAAGCATCTTCCTAACACAAGAACGGTGACATTTACTCTATGGGATTGGGGGCTACTCCAATTAAAGCTAGCAAAAATAGCTTCGACTATCATTATTCTAACACATCTAGGGCATTTGTCACATCAAATTAAAATTAAGGGTTTCTTCAGAATATGAGCACTTTAATAGAAGATTAAAGGATACTTCTTCCTTAACAGGAAAATATTTTCTTTCCTAGGCAGCTTAAGACCCATGAACCGGTCCAACCAAACAGTGACTTGACTTTTTACCCATCATCCTAAACCATAGAACACCACCATCCCCGATCCATCAGTCTTATGTACTTTAATCTAGCCTTATTTGATGGACCCAAACTTAGTATGGGACCTATACGCAGATGAGGTTTGTCAGTGTGGAACCTATATGCATATGAGGTTAGTCAGCACAATCATGTTTGTATAATCAAGAGTCTACATAGTCAGTGTACATGCACAGTCTAACCAAGGCTAGAAATTACACATGCATCAATACATGGGTCTTTAGCCCATTTACCAGAGCACCCCCTGCCTTAATAACTTCGGAACCCTATATTCGAGAAGAGTGACATTAGCCTTCATAGTGACTCTACAAGAAGTGTAAACAACCCTTGTTACCCATAAATTCAAATCAAAAAGGTTCTAAAGATGACGTCAATAGGTGTCATACAAGACATCTATAGTTTGATCCTTGTCTTAATCATGCTCAATGAAAGTGAGGGCTCCATCCTTCAAGAACTATTTACGTAAGCATCCTTATAGAAAGGACACCAATCTAGATTCAGTTTATCATGTAACAAAGTCTACGAGGATCTAGCCATATAGGATACTTCATCTTTTTTATCTTAACACAGAAGCACTCATCAACATCCATGACATTTTAGCATTCAATAGTCTCCCATTAGAAGGAGATGACTTTAACACTCGAGCATCAAAAATGTCAAACTTGAAGATTTAACATCTCAATGTATCACCAAAAAGTCCTAAAGGTTTAATCTTTAAGCTCAAACACCAAAAAGTTCATAGGTAGCCGGTTACAGATTTTTAGGCTCAAATGCCAATGAGTTCAGGTCTTTAAACTCAAACACAAATGAGTTCTCAAGGATATGGCTACATATCTTCATGCATCCACATCACTAAGTTCCACCACTAGTTTTGGCCTAATTGTACATTTTATTATAAAAGTTTGCTAGCTTGGCAAAAGGTCTGCTGCTTTGATAATAAGAAAACCTGTTAAACCAGTGTAAGGATAAATTCATCACAAATATGTTAGACCAGCAAAAGGTCCGCTGCTTCTGCATTAAGAAAACTTACTAATCTGGCAAAAGGAAAAAATCAGCACAAGTTTACTAGACCGACAAAAGGTCAGGTACTTAGCGATAAGGAAATTTCCTAATCTAGTGAAGGGATAGATTCGTCACAGTCTACTATATCGGCAAAAGGTCCATTGCTCGGATGATTAAGAACCTGCTACTCTAGAGAAAGGATAAACTCATTCATAAGTGTGCTAGATGAATAAAAAGGTCTACTTCTCCAGAGATAACGAAATACTGTAATCTGACGAAAAGATAAAATTCATCAGCCATCGTTACAAAAAAAGTTAGTGAGCACCAAGTTTCAGAACCCTCAATGACCGAGCTTGAATTTCACACCATCATGGCTAGATAGACAACTAAAAGTGTTGGCCATTATTTTGATCTTCACCGTACTCCAGCTCGACCAATGTGCGGGCCAACTGTAGACACCTAAAAATGGCATCTTATTTTTAATTATGAATAATGGAAGTTATATCCCAACTTATGTACTTTGAGCCTAGCAGAGTAATCCTTGAATTCAAATCCAAAAGCTAATAAAACGTAAAAGGCCAAAGAGACCAAAATTGATAGTGTTCGGCATCCAGTTAAAATCCATTCTAGGGCGTATAAAATTATTAAGTCTAGGTATCAACATTCTTCATTAGTTAAGCTTCCTAATGACATATTATGCGCCAAATTCTGATAAGCAGTGGAAAAGAAACGAGTCAAAAATTTGCCTTGTGCTGAAAGTGACATCTATTCCCTATTTTGCTCATATCCATTTCCAAACTTACCTAAAAATTATGAAATTAGTTTTATTAGAAGTGAGAATCAATAAGATTATAGGGAAAAAAAAATTACTCGAAATAGAGGTCGGATGCGAAAGTTACAGCCAAAACAAATTAAGTTGTCAACAACCCAACCGAGAACTCGGTTAGGCTCTATAATTTTCTCCTTCTTTCCGAGTCCTTTTCTGCCTAAATGGGAATCATTAAATAAAATTACAGGATGATTCATTTACTGTAAGGATCTATGTTCCTAAGGGTGTGATCCCCTATGAATGATCGAACTTGTTTGTTAGGTATTTTAGTTTTGTATTTCTTTCAAAAGGTAGTGGGCAGAACTAGGCAGTAGGGTTTCAGAAAACTGGGCCATGATCCTAGCTAAGGAACTAGGCTGACTTCAATTGGTAGAGATAGTTCTAATTTTTGGGCCCGAGCCCTGTCTGTATCATTAGCCTGACCCAAAATTTGGGTACAGGCCTGATACAGGAACTCGGGCCTATTTTTAGGCCAGTTCTAAACCTTTGTTATGGTCTAAGCATATTGCACTACCAAGTTCTTAATCTGTCCCACAAATTTAGTAATGCAGAAGTAGGAAGCAGATTAATTGGAAAAAAAAATGTATTAAACTATCACTAGTAGAGTCGCCAGTGAGTTTTAAGAAAAACTTACAAACTGTATTACCCTTTTAATCAAATTGTACCGATAGGCGCAACCAAAGAGACACCAAAAGGATAAATTAATGTTGCTTTACAAGTGTTTAAGAAAGACTCCCCAAGCAATCCCTGGTATAGGGACCATTTTGACTCCTTAGTCTTGAACCGGAGCTTTAGATTTGGGGCTCTCGGTACAGTGATGGGATAAGATGCGTTTTGTTCGAGCCCATCATTACTGACAACCTCTACTAAGCAACATGAGAAACTGAGATAAAATTATACTAGCATACATTCATGCAGTATACTAGTATAAATGATATTAAATCATGTCAAAGGTACAACTTTGGTCCAACGCAAATAAAAGTAAAGTAAATAAGTTGCAGTGGACGGGAGGTACTTAAAGATCACATCTTTGGTAATTTTGAATCAGAAATCATAAAAGAAGAATAGAATACAAATGTAGGGAAAGATAGAGTTTTTGCAATCAGGATAACCAACGTAATTTGCCTAGAAAACCAGCAGAGTGATGCCTTTTTAATATGTAACTTAATTCACTCTCCTAATGCCTGCAATGTGTAAGTAATTCTCTCACAAATTTTGATTCTCTCATCTCTCTAATTCTTCATGTGTTTTGACACTAATTTAATTTGACGCCTCTAGCTGATGTAAAGATTTTGAACCAACTGGCCGATGCTAATTTGATGCCTTAACCCCTAGGGGTAGCCCCCTATTTATAGTAGCTGAGGGGATAACCCAAATCAATTTAGAGAAAAGGGACCTAATCTTAGTCTTATTAAAGCTAATCTATATAGGAACACTAATTCAGTTAGGATTCTAACTAATAAGTCTGGGTAAACTAATCAACCTAGAATTCTAGCTAATTAATCCTATTTAGGCATAAAACTAATTCCTTTTTGGCATTTTTGTTCTGGCTATAACTTTCTTGTCTGAGCTTTACTTTGAGTGATTCTTTTTTTCTCTAAAAGCATATTGAGCCTTGTTTATGAGAACACTAATTTCATAGTTTTTAGATAAGTATGGAACAACATATAAGCAAAATATCATAGATGTGTTATTTTTAGTAGAAGCCTGAATATTTGGGCTATATCATTTCCGTTAGTTATCGAACTTTGATGCATAATATATAAATAGAAAGCTCATTTACTGAAGAATTTTGATACCTATATTTAATAATTTTATGCTTCCTTGGGTGGATCTTAACTGGATGCTAAACACTATCAATTTGGGCCTATTTGGATTTGTTCTGATTTTTTTGGCCTTTGTGACTCGAATTCAATGTTTATTCTGCTGGGCCCCAAGTACACAAGTTGGGTATAATTTTCATCGTTAGGCAACTAAAAATAAGATGCCATTTTTAGGAGTCCATAGTTGGCCCCCATTTTAGCCAAGCCAGGGTACGATGAAGGTCAAAGTAATGGCGCCACTTGTAGTTCTCTGCCTAGCTGTGATGATGTAGAATCCAAGTCTGGCTACTGAGAGTCGTAAGACTTAGCTCCCACCAACTTTTGTCATGACGGTGGCCGATGAATTTTATCCTTTCACTGGATTAGCGAATTTACTTATCATTAGGGCAATAGACCTTTTGCCAGTCTATCATATTTGTCATGATTTTATCCTTTTGCTGGATTAGTAGGTTTCGTTACCATTAGAGCCATGTACCTTTTGTCGGTCTAGTAAAATTGTGATGATTTTATCACTAGATTAGCAAGTTTCTTTATCGTCGAAGAAGCACACCTTTTGCAAGTCCAGGAAATTTATGATTATTTTAACCTTTCGCTAGATTAGTGGGTTTCCTTATCACTAGAGTCATAGTCCTTTTGTCATTTTATTAAATTTGTGATCATTTTATCCTTTTACTCAAGTAGTAGGTTTTTTTATTGCTGAAGCAACGGAACTTTTGCAGGTTCACCAGGTTTGTGATGCTTTTATACTTTCGTCGTATTAGCAGGTTTTCTAATTGCCAAAGTCGTAGGCCTTTTACTGACCTTGGTCACTTTAATAATAAAATGTCCCATTGTGCCGAGAATCAGTAGTGAATCTTATTGGTGTGGATGCCTTAAGATATGTGGCTAGACCCTTGTGAACTTTGTGGGGTTTAATCCTGAAGGCCTACACTTGTTAGTGTTTAAGACTAAAAACCCATAGCTAGATTCCTGTGAACTTGTTAGCATTTGAACTTGAAGAGTGAAGCATTAGGACCTTTTGATGTAGGAAATTGAGACATCAAATCTTTAAGTTTGACCTTTTTGCCACTTAAGCATTGAAGTCATCTCCTTTTGATAAAGGCTGTTGAATGCTAAAATGTCCTTAATGTTGAGGCATCCTTTTATGTTAAGATAAAAAGGATGAAGTGTCCTATATGGTTTGATCCTCTTGGACTTTGTTACCTAAGAAACTAAAAAAGGATTGATGACCTTTCAATAAGGATGGTTGCATAAAGCCTTCTTTGAAGATGGAGCCCCAACTTTTATTGTGCCTGATTGAGGTAAGGGTCAAAGTATTGATGTCTTTTATGGCAGCTATTGATGCTGTCTTGAGAACCTCTTAGGTTTAGATTCATGGCTAACCATGGTTATGTGTGTCTCTCCTATAGGGTCGCTATGAATACTGATTGCGATCTTCTTTAATCTAGGGTTCCCAAGTGATCAAGGCGGAGGGCAATCTAGGAAAGAGACTAAAGATCCATGTATTGATACTGAGTTTGGGGTTATGCATATATACTGACTATGTAGACTGGACTAGAGAGACATGATTATGCTGACTGTGCAAGCATGGTTATGCTAACTATATGGACATGTGATGACCTAACCTCGTATGCATGTGAGTTTCATACTAACTTTGGGCTCCATTATATAAGGCCTAATTATGGTACAAAAAATTGATGGGTGAGGCACATTGATGTTCTTTGGCTTATCATAAGAGGTAAAAATTTAGATGACTATTGGGTTAGACCATGTCATGGGTCTTAATCTGCCCAAGATAAAAAAAAAAAATCCTTCTTCTTAAGGGCAGAGTATCCTTTAATCCTACATTAAAGTGCACCTTTTCTAAAGAAGCGCCAATCACTATTTACTGCAGCACAAGACCTAGATGTGTGAGAATGATGATAGTTAAAAGTGCTTCCGTTAGCTTTAAGTTCCCTATTCTGAAGAAGCCCCCATTCTGAAGAAGCTACTTTCACTAAGTTTAAGCGGCATTAAAGTGCCCCTGTTCTAAAGAAGTCCCGAACTCTATCTGCTATGACAGAGGCCACAAATATATGAGAATAATGACTTCAAAGCTGCTTTTGCTAGCTTTAAGTGTAGTAGCCCCCAGCCCAACGGAGTAAATGTTATCCTTGTCATGTTAGAAAAATGCTTTTCCTGGTGCTACCTGGAGTAGCTTATAGTTTAGTGCAAAGAATATGGTTATCTTCTGGTCGGGAAATATTTACCATAAAGGGAATCCTAACTATCTAGGTAAATGCAGAAGATGCTCTCATCTTGTATAATGGGTGAGTGCCTATTTAGGAAAGTTAAGAATGCGAAGATAGCATCCACTCTCGAATTCATAGTCATGGTTGAGATAAAGAGTCATGACCTTTTGAATGGTGGTGAGACTAGAGGCTATGATGATTGAGAAGCAATGGTTTGTCCAAGTCAAATTTTATAAGTGTAGGTAATGAAATGCTTCTTTGTTCTCTAATAGCCAAGGTTTTGTTTTCATTCTCCTTTTTCCTGGTTCGCCTATCCAGGCTTTTGGGCAAATCTGCTCTATTTTCTCTCTTTCTTCCAAACTAAACGATTCAATGAAGATGTTTCTTTATAGAAAAAAATTCTTCTTGTCCAGTGTTCGGTTCTTAACCGGGTAAAGTTTCGACCTCATTATTGGATTTTAGCTCACAAGTAATATTTAAATTAGTTAATTAATTAGATTTTGTATTTGGTAGGGTTAATAGATGAGGAGTCCAATTAGAAACCAAGCCCAACCCATTTGGATGGAAAAGTTCAGGTACGTGCCACAGATCAGGAGGGCATGCCACAGGGTCAGCAGGGGCGTGCAAAAGTAGAATTGGAAAAATCCTAGGTAGAGATTTGGCACGGTGCACCGTTCCAAGGGCACGACCGTAGCAAACCGTATATTTTGGTTTTTGTTTTAATCACTCAATGATATAAGGGAATAAGGCAGTTTTTGACTTTTTTAGGTCATCTTCATTTTTAGCAGCTTTCTTACTTGAGCCTTAGCCTTGTTGAACTTTTTCTCTCCTCGGTTAGTGAATAGCAAAAAGTTGAAGCTTTAGATTAATTTTTAATGGCAAGTTTCTTACTCTCTCTCTTTGTCATTGCTTAGTCTTACTTTCTCACTCCTAAATTTCTTCAGAGGCTTCACTT
>NCQV01086479.1:13348-25015 GCA_002740545.1 Lophocereus schottii
ACATGGGTTTGATGTGTTGGGGGTTGTTGGAAGATTTGGGTTTTGATCTTAATGGATTGGAAACCTAAACTTTTCTCTCAAAACTCAACCGTCTCTCTAGCTGATTTTTCCCATTTTCTAAATTTACTGATCCACACAACTAGGATAGCTTGAGATAGTGCCAACTTGAGGTTTCATGTGTAAAGAGATAATTCAAGGCTTGATGATGATGGTGTCGCTTAATCTTAATGAAGAATGATTGTGAACTCATTCGGAACTTCTCTCCCTCATCTTTTTATTGCATTTGTTAGGATTCGGCATAATTTAGTTTAGAAATTAAACTTTGTTGGGGTGATTTTTAAGGATTATTGGTTGCGTTGATTGGCCAAGTCGAGCTAAGGGTCATGTCGAGCCCAATCCCCCATTTTCTCTGTGTTTTGTGTTTTTTAGGTGTTATTAGTTAGATTGGTGTAGTGTTTATTTACTTTGGAAAGTCATTTTAAAAGTTTATTAGGTTTGCATGCTGGGTTTGTTTAATGCAGTTAAAAATTGAAATTGCTCGTACGGTTAAGTTGATTTTAAGTTAATCACCATTCATCTCAGAGGATAACTTGTAACCCCTACTGAATATGGGAAAATCTTACCAACAAAATGGCATTGTTGACCGAGGACGATGTAGTTCGATTTGCTTTTGACTTATACTTAATTGTTGCATATAGTTTTTGTTTTTGAACATTTTGAAAAAACAGTCAAAAAGATTTAAAAAAGAAAAAAAATACAAAAAAAGGAGAATGCGTGAGTTCTTCGAGTCAATTGCCTAATTGTGGGAGATTGGTTCGTGTTGAATGACCTCCCCATACTTGCGCAATCCCGACCACAGTACTAGAATCTGAAGAGATGATGGAGGAACAAGCCTAAGGACGCCCCCATGCTCCCCTTTGGGACCCAAGGAGCTTGAATTAAATCTTCTACCCACCTAAATAAACTAATCCCTCTTGCTTTCAAATACCGTTGCTTGGTGGGAATGTCTAATTCTCCTTCAGTCCTCAATACACGACCATGCTTCCTTAATTCAGCGGGGATGGTGATGCTCACCTATTCTTGAGTAAATTTGAGGAAGTATGGTCGATGATGCAATTTCCTAATGTGCCGTAAGATATCGTTAGGTCGTGCTGCATTCCTTTCGCTTTAAGAGATTCGACAAAGAAATGGATGCATAGCCTCCCAGCAAACTTAATCTCCTCATGGGATGGGTTTGTGAGAGCTTTCTTGAGGAAAT
Organism: Lophocereus schottii; assembly: GCA_002740545.1. NCBI lineage: Eukaryota > Viridiplantae > Streptophyta > Magnoliopsida > Caryophyllales > Cactaceae > Lophocereus > Lophocereus schottii. The sequence continues at coordinate 14,607 of NCQV01086479.1, forward strand.
ATTTCCCAAATGGTAGAACAATTAAACTACGGAATGAGATTAGCCACATTGTCCAACTTGAGAACGAGTTTTTTCAGAAGTGTTTTGAATGGTTTAAACACTTGCTTGCTTAATGTCAACACCATGGTTTAGGAAGGTGGTGTTTGTGAAAATTATTTATGAGGTCTTGACCAACGCACTAGGATATGGTGAAGTCTATGTGTTACGGAGAATTTTTGAGCAACAGTGAGACTGAAGCTTAGGATTTCTTAAAGGAGTTAGTCGAAAAACCGTATAATAGAAAACTACTAGGGATGAGAGTCTAGGTGCCAGGATTAATAGCTAGAAGGGAAGAGTTCATGCCGTGGCAGATACTACATACATCGATACTAGATTTGCCACCCTCGAAAGCATGTTAAAGGGTTTTCTGTTGTTCCAAACCCGAACCAACTTTCTCTCTCCCCAAATGGTCTCATGTTCCCATTGTCGATCTACTAATCACTCCCTAACTGCGTGTCCCTTGTTTGCTCAACAGTTGGCAACTAGGTAAGAGAAAGGTCATATGAATGCGGTCTTCCAAAGACCAAAATTTGATCCTTACTCCTCTAATTACAACCCAGGGTAGGCTAAGCACCCTAATTTTTCATGGATTGGGCTTAATTCCTTGTTGCCTAACAATCAAGGTGGGGTTCCCAAGGAACTCCTCTTCGGCTTATCAAAAGCCACCCTTCCAAGGGGCATACAATGCTTCTAGATGCCCTCCTCCTCCTTAACCATATATGGCTCAACCATATCCCCCTTCTGGTTATAATGAAATGGATAAAGTGAACAGGAGAGTCAATGACATGGAAAGGATGATTAAAGAAGTCAAGGAGTCAAATGAGAGAATGATGAAGATAATGAGTGAACAATTTGCTCAATTAGCAATGTCTAATAGGGAGAAAGGTGTTTTTCCTAGTTAACCCAAGGTGAACCAAAGAGGAGGCTCTTGCTATTCCTTTGACCTCAATGATGTTTGGAAAGTTAATGTCGTAATTTCTTTATGGTTAGGTAAGAATGTTGACATCTATGTGGGTGAGCAAGATATGAATGATTCCCCTTCCCTATCATCTTCTCGCCCTTCCTCTCAAGGTGATGATGTGTTTCCCTCCCCAATGATCCAGATCCCATCTAAGGATGTAGATGGACCTAAGGAGAGTGAGTCAATTCATGATTTTACCTCTCCAAGGATTCTCCTACTCCTTCTACTTGTATTGCTGGGCCTCCACTTCTTTTCCCTAACCGGTTGAAATGGAAAAAGGTATAATCTCAAGTTGACAAGATTAGGGAGACTTTCCTCCATGTCAAGGTCAACATCCCCTTGCTTGATGTGACACTGCAAATTCCTTTCTATGCTCGCTTTCTTAAAGACTTATGCACCACTAAGAGAGCCACTAATGTTTTCAACAGAGCATGTTGGGCCTCTAATGTGAGTTCTATCATTTTAAATCAAGTGCCTATTAAATGTAAGGACCCGGGGTGCCCCAAAATCTCAATTGTGATTGGTCATCATAACATTCATCCGGACCTCATTAACTTAGGTGCTAATGTGAAACTCCGTACCCTTCACGGTGTATAAGAGGTTGGGCTTAGGGAGCTTAAGCCTATAAAAATGGTCCTTCAGTTAGCCGACTATTGTACTAGGCTTCATAGAGGGATGGTTGAAGATGTGTTGATTAAAGTGGAGGAATTCATATTTCCAGTGGGTTTTGTAGTTCGAGAGACCGAGGGTGTGACGAATACTGAAAATGAAATACCGGTCATTCTTAGTAGACCATACCTAGCTACCTCAAATGCTCTTATAAATTGTAGGGATGGGAAATTGAAATTGACATTTGGAAATATAACCATGGAATTGAATGTGCTTAGCGTTCAAAAGTAACTAATGGGTTTTGATGATGTTGACCACCAATCCCTTAATTTGGTGGGTCACCTTGCATTGGAGGAAGTCGATGTTGATTATGAAGAAGATTTAATGTCATGTGCATATAAGTTATTTTCATGGAGTATGAACTCGAATATGATGCATTTGCCCGCTCTTCTAATGGGGCACCTCCTAGTGTGCCATCATCTTCCTCTTTTGAACTGAAACCTCCTTTAAGCACACTCAAATATACATTTTTAGGTCTGAATGAGACTTTTCCTGTAGTACTTACTAATGATCTGAATGCAAACTAAGAAATTCAAGTCCTACAATTGTTAAGGGAAAATAGAGAAGCATTAGGGTGGACCTTAGGAAACATTCGTGGCATTAGTCCTACCATAGTACAACATCTCGGACACCTTGAGGACAATACAAAACCTTACCGAGGTAGGTAGAGAAGATTGAACAGCGCCCTTTAAGAAGTGGTAAAGAAATAAATACTTAAGTGGTTGGATTATGACAATATTTACCCACCTCGAATAGTAAGTAGGTAAGTCCCATCCAAGTTGTTCCTAAAAAGATCAATATAACCGTGGTCAAGAACCANNAGGGTGAGCTCATTCCCATAAGAATCCAATCCAGGTGGAGGGTATGCATTAATTATCAAAAGTTGAATTCCGCGCACTAGGAAGGATCACTTTCCTTGTCCTTCTTAGACCAAATGCTGGAGAGATTAGTTGGATGGGCTTCCTACTACTTCCTTGATGGTATTCCAGCTATACCCAAATTCCTAGTACCCTTGCCTTCTCAACGCTTTCCGAAGATGCATGATCTAGATATTTTTTTAATTTAGTTGAGCAATGCCTTGAGATTTTCATGGGCGAATTCTCTGTGTACGGAGACTCTTTTGAGGATTGCTTAACTAACTTGAGAAAGTGTTGAGAAGGTGTTAGGATAAAAAGTTGACTCTTAATTGGAAAAAATGTCATTTCATTGTCAAGAAGGGGATTATCTTGAGCCATATTATCTCTAACGAGGATATAGTGGTAGATAAAGTGAAAGTGGATTTCATTACAAACCTTCCCCTCCCCACTTGTGTAAAGGATGTCTGATCCTTTCTTAGGCATGCCAATTTTTGTCGGAGATTCGTTAAGGACTTTAGCAAGATTGCTAAGGCCTTATCTTCACTCCTAGCTAAGGAGACACCCTTTCACTTCTCCGAGGAATGTGAAGTGATGTTTACAAAGCTTAAAGAGGTGCTTACTACTGCACCTATCTTGCATCCTCTCATCTGGGGAGTATCTTTTGAACTCATGTGTGATGTATTAGACTATACAGTCGGGGCAGTTCTAGGATAAAGAAATGAAAAGAAGCCTCTTGGAATTTACTATGTGAGCCATAGTTTGAATGAGGTGCAAGTGCATTACACCGTGACTAAAAAATAGTTCTTGGCGGTAGTTTTCGGATTTGAAAGTTTAGACCTTACCTAATAGGGTCTTATGTGATTGTTTGGACCGACCATATTGCCTTGAAATACCTAATGGAAAAGAAAGATACAAAGTCTAGGCTAATTTAGTGGATTATGCTTCTACGAGAATTTAATTGTGCGATCAAAGATAGGAAGGGTTCCAAGAACCTGGTAGCAAATCACCTATCTAGGCTAGTGACTAATGAAGCAAGTGAACCCTCCATCTCTGACTGTTTTCCTAATGAGTAATTGTTTAAGGCTCAAGTGGAGCCATGGTTTGCTATCACAGTGAACTATCTAGTGACTAGGGAAATGCCCGGGAGGTGGAACAAGAATGATAAGGATCATTTTCTATCCATAGTCCGATTCTTTATATTTGATGACCCTTACTTGTTTGCACATTGTTCGAACCAAATCATTAGAAGATATGTCCCTAATGAGCAATTTCAGAGTGTCCTTTCCTTTTGCCATGATCAACTCTGTGGAGGACAGTTTAGCGGGAAAAATATCAATGTGAAGGTTCTCCAAAGTGGGTTCTATTGGCCTACCTTATTTAGAGATGCCCATGAGTATGCAAACGATGCTTACATTGTCAACGAATGGGCAATATAGGTGGAAAAGACATGATGCCACTCACCTCTATCATTATTACAAACGTATTTGATGTGTGGGTTATTGATTTTATAGGTCCATTCCTGAATGAAGCGAAGGGGGTTGTGAGACTTTTGCAAGAAAACATTTTTGCCAAGTATAGGATGCTAAGACTATCATTAGTGATCAAGGGACCCATTTTAACAATAGGTCCTTTGATAAACTCCTTAAGAGGTACTCAATCCTCCATCGCATGGCAACCCCATACCATCCACAAACTAGTAGTCAAGTAGAGTTTTGAATAGGCAACTCAAGCAAATTCTCGAAAAGACCATGAATAGGAAAAGGAAGGACTGTGCGAATAAGCTAATTGACCCACTTTGGGCCTATCGGACAGCTTTTAAAACCCCTTTGGGCATGTCGTCCTATAGGATGGTCTTTGGCCGTCCATGTCACCTTCCCGTTAAGGTTGAACATCGGGCTTGGTGAGTAATTTGGGCCCTAGACTTTGTCGTGATGGCCTCTGATGAGGAACGAAAGCTTAGCTTGAATGAGTTGGAATAAATTACGTGGGAATCATATGATAACACTCGCTTAAGGAAAGAGCGCGCCAAATTCTTCCATTATAAACTCATCCTTAGGCAATAGTTTTCCCCTCGCCAAAAAGTGCTATTATATGATTCCTACCTTCATTTGTTTCCAGGAAAGTTATAGTCTAGGTGGGTTAGTCCCTATGTTGTGGTTAAAGTGTTTCCCCATAGAGCATTCAAATTTAGGGCCCCCTCTGAGGACCAAGTGTTCAAAGTGAACAGGCATAGATTGAAGCCTATGCTGGAACTACCAAGCAAAGAGGGCGTGGAGTGTATCCTCCTCCATGAACCTCCTCCCTCCAAGTATTCATGCTTGAAGTCATTATATAAATGCACATAGTGTACAGAAGTGTGTGGTTCTTGGAAAGAAAAAAAGAAAAAAAAATGAAAAAGCCAAGATAAAGTGTGAAAAACACATTTGAAAAACATTGCAAAAAAAGAGATGGAAAATTAGAGAAAGGAATAAACTGAGTGAGAGAAGAAAGAGAAAGAGAGCTTCAAAATTAAAAAAGAGAGAAAATTTTAGTGGAAAAAAAGAAAGATTTGGAAGCAAGGGAAAGTGAAAGAAAGAAAGGTTGGGCAGAGATTTGGTACGGTACCCCCATACCAGGGGGCACGCCTGTGCTAAAGACAGGTTGAGAAAAATAGCAACCAGAGATGTGGCACGGTGCCCCCCATAATACGGGGCACGCGTATACCATGAATAGCCAGAAAAATAGGAACTAGAGATTTGGGACGGGTGCCCCATGCCATAGGGCACAACCTTGCCACATGCAGTTTACACAAAACCGTCCATTTCCTTTCTTCTTCTTCATTTCTCCACCTTTTTCCTCTACATTTTCTCTCTCTAGTCAATTCTCTCTCTCTCTCTAAGTCTCACTTTCACTCTTATTAGCGACTCCAATCTCACCTAAATCCCCTAAATTCTTTACAAAACTCATCATTTTCGACCTTTATCTCCCCATTTCTACAACCAATTCTTTCAAATTCACCGCCTTTCATCCCTAACTCACTCACTTTCTCTCTCTAAAATTCTAACCTCCATTGTTGAGGTTGAAGGTTATAGAGTAGAAAGCTTGCTCTTTCCCTTCATTGTTGCACTTCAAGGGCTTGAATCTTCACTTCATTGGAAAAATGGACAAGAAATAATTGGGTGAATCATTCAGGGGACCCTCCCTATCTAAGAAGTCATCCAAAGCATCTTCATCCCAAGCTCTCTTATGTACAAAAAGTGCTAAAGATGCTTAACCATTGATTTTACCTCTAGTACTAGAGGTTTAGTTTTTCTAAATGATGATCAAAGAATTAAGTATAAAACTCTTAGTACTAGGAAAATAAGTGAGCAAAAGTTTTGGCACGCAGATTTTTTGAGGCAATTGGGAATGTTAGATGATGTTGTGACATTGTTGATAAACTTGGGTTGGACAAAATGCATAGAGATGAAATGTGTGTTTTATCACCTGCTGATTATTGAGTTCTTAGGTTCATTGCATGTGGATTAGGTCATTTCACATAGAGGTCAGAAGATCTATATTTCCTTCAGTATGTTCAATTCGGATCCATAGGTTGTGTTTAAGTGAATTTAATAGGTTGCTTCACCTGCTAGGGTATTCGAAGTCTATTAAGGATGTGCCGAGTTGGTGGCACCCTGATCCTATCTAGTTGAGCATCACTTACTACAAAAGAAAATTTATACAGACAGGTTCATGCGGCCCTATATATATGACCCTGGGCAAGCGAAGGCCACAGATTTTTGTAATGTGAACATCCATTATTTACAACGTTTAATGGCTAACATTATATTTAAGCACAATGATAGCCAAAACGTTTATAAGAATGTCGAGTTATTTTTAATTTGGTGTGCCTTGATCGAGACCCATTCTGATGCTCGGGTTTTTATTATCCGCCGCTTAGTAGAGGTGGCCAAGACTACTCATAAAAATATAATTGGCGTGATTGCCCAGGCTTTGAGGCAAGGGGGAAGTTAGGTAGCCTCGAGCTCACTTTTTGGGTAGGAGTTTAGATATAGTCACCCTAGCTCATATGATACAAAAGGCAGCATCAACAAGTTCCCACGCCATAAACAAGTCCCTTTCACTTTTCCTTATGTAGCCCGATCCACCATTTCAAACAAGCAGAATTGGAATTGTGATCGAGTGATAGTGAGAGAGGTGGTAATGCCACGCAAAGGTGATGAAGGGAATGGAGAGGGTAGTGAGGATGATGACAATGAGGGTGAAGAAGGGCAAGAGGCCTAACAACTAGGGGAACCTCAAGGGGAGCATGAGCCCGCACCTCAACCACAACCAAAAACCCAACAACCATATTTTAAGATGGGGGCCTCTTCCTCCACACCCTAAATGCCTTTTAATGCAAGCTTCCTTTAATCTTTTTCTAATATCTAATAGGAGGTCACCAGACTTCGAGAGGGGTATAATAAGATACGTCATGACATTATCGAATGTCCAGGCGTATGGAGTTAATTGAGAAAGGACTGACCTACTTTAGGGGATTTGTGAAGCGATAAAAAGAGAAAGAGAGAGAGATTAGGCGTATTCGACGAGAGGAGGACCTAGCTATGGGAGAAGCCCGAGAGTATGAGTAGAGGAGGCAGATGAACGAGCTTATTTGGTAGCAGTCTAAAGCCATTCGGCGGTTGGAGCAGCGATTCCACCCTTTCTCAGGTGATCAGGGGAGTTCATCGACATTCATACTATCTTCTCCAGACTTTTCATTGCCACTTGGGCCAGTAGGGCCCTGTGATTATGAGTTGTATCCCCCACACTTCCCTTACTCTTTATCGTTTATTGCATTTTAAGGGGTTTATTACATATACTTATTTGTATTATGGAGGGCATCTTAATTATTCTAGATGGTTACCTGTTGATTAGTTGTCTCTTCCCTTCCCTTCTTGTTGTGTTGTGTTGTGGTTTATATGGCCATTTGAGGAGAAATTCAGTTGTGTTGGCCATATCATTAAAATAATGGGTGAATGTTGTCATTAATGTCATCCACGTGTGGTGGATTTGACTGTGGCGTAATGGGTTCTTGGGAGCATAAGCAATGTATATAGTTGCATTTAGTGTCGTCATACATGCGAATTGTATATATAACTCCATGTTTGCCATGTTAATATTTTCTTCTTTCTTATTCTCTTCTCCATTTTTACCCCATCTTAAGGTATTCTTCTTCTCCTCCTTATCGATATTCCTTATTTCCTTCTTTTTTCTTTCATTCTTTTCATTGTTAATGCACCTAATTTCCCACAATAAGGACATTATGCATATTAAGTGTGGGGGTGGGGAAGCCCTTCTATCATTTTTTTAAAAATAAAACAAAAGAGAGAAAATTTTCGAAAATTCAAAAAGAATTTTGCATTTTTTCTTGTAAACAGATGGCTTTGGGGGAGAATGTGTGACTTTTGTGGGCAATGACCTGTGATTGCTTAGGACTCAAATGACACACAATTAGAATGCATGAGATAGATAGAAGGCCCAAGTTTTTGATAATTCATGTCTCGTTGGACGTAATAGATGAGAGTAGGCATGATAGGTGAAGCTGTGAGGGTATTGAGCCTTATGCATTTGCTTCCTCACTTGCAGTCATCTTGTCCATTTCATGAGGAGCTCACCCACATTTTTCATTCTCTGAAATTTACGCTAACGCTCGTTGAAACGACATATCGTGTTTGCATTATTGATGAAAGGAAAGAGGCATTCTTTTTGCATAACTGGAGCTAAACTAGCTAAACAGCCTCCCATGGTACATATTTTGCATGCTTTATTCCCCTTTTGAGCCTCAATCGACAATGTTTTTGTGTAACCCGCATGATTCACCTTTGGCCTCAAACACTACATCTATCTAAGCCAAGGCCAATGAGTATCACTATGATGAAGGGGTTTGGGAATGTAGTGAAGGAATGTGCATTTGGTGTGGCTTATAAAAAGAAAGAGAAGAATGTGGGAATTAACTTGATACTTTGCAAAAAAAAGTTAGAATCTTTCTTGCCAAGCAACCCTTTGTTAAAAAAAGAAAAAGAGAATACAACACACTAAAACAAAAAAAAAAAAAGAGAATGAATGAGAACCCGTGTTTTGAAACAAAAGAAAAAAATAGAGAGAATGGGAATAAAAGTCTTGGCATGAAAGGTTTAAGTGGAGATTATAGTATTCAAGTTATCAATGCAAATTGCTAGTTAGGGTACGATTGGGGATGTACGTTTCATGGAGGTGATTGTGATAACTCACTTTAGCTCCTCATTCCCAAATTATTCCTCCATCCTCGACCTTTAACCTAGCCCCAATCCAGCATTTGAAAAGTCCTCTTGATTGCCAAAATGCAAGTGCAAATTCATAGTGGAGAATGACAGCTAGATCAAACCTATGGTAGAATGCATTGTTGGTCTTGAACATAAGTGCACCTATGTTATTGCTCTAAATACTTGAGAGGAGAGTCTCATATGCCCTGAAGTGAGTAACCGTTGCCTACTACTCATTGAAAAGGTTGGAATGAGAGCATAATTGTCATTTACAAGGACTAACCTCTAAATTATGCATCCTAAGCATGTGTTTTGAGAATCTTGGTGATTAGAGTGAGTTGTCGACTTAGGAAATGCATGATTACCCTCATTGATGTCGCTTTGCAAAACAAAAGAAGATTTTTCTTCTTTTCCCCTCTCGTTTCCTTTTTCTTCTTCAAAGACTTGTGAGTTTGTCTTTCTTAAACCCTCATGACACCGCATTCATCCACTCGCAGAACCAAGGGTTTTAAAGGGCTTGTTGCTGTATCATAATTTTTAGTGAAAATATAATGCCACAAGTGTATAACTATCGTCGTAGTATTTGAAGGTCGTTTCCTCAGGGACGACGGAACAGATTGAGGTCATGTTCAACTAAATGATGCTAAACAGAATTAAACTATCCTAAAATAGAAAGAATTATTTGTATAAACCTAAACAATAGCCATAAATACGTTTAATTAAGCTATAACGACTAAATTGCTCAAGGTTTAGATTAGATCATCTAACTAACACTCAAGGGAAATGAATAACATTAGACACACCTAAATAGTGAACATCAAAGAAATTAAATGCATTAAATCAGTAATAATTAAATAAAACTAACGAAAGTATAATCACACCCATTACTTGAGTGAGGTCGAAGGTCAACATCCCAAGTCAAATAAAGAATTGAATGAGTAAAACTAAAATTCAACTAATTCAAACTAACCTCCATGAGTGGAGGCTCAAGCTCATTTTTTTCTCACATCCAAAACCCAGAAATAGAACATAATAGGGGAGGGGGAATAGAGAGCAGGAAGAATCACCTGACATTCCACCTCTACCCAGATTTGACCCACTGTCATTAATGGCTGCTAGCAGCACACCAAACAAATAACCCAGCGCGAAGTTCAACTTAAACTGAGCAATGAATAAGCTAAATGAGGGAGCGGGATTTCTGGATTTTTCAACAGCATTTAACTAAGAAGTTTACAAGAGATGGAGCTCAGAAATCAAACCAAATCTCATGACTATGAACAGAGCGGGGTCGAGCTTCACTAAAGGCAGAGACCCATGAGCTCGAAACAGGACAGGCTAGCCCTAAAATACCAACATCAACCCAGAAATTTAACCAAAAACTGTGGGATTTTAAAGCCATAATCAAAAACTTGAATCAAAACTACTAAGATCGAAGCCGATTTCATCAAAAGTCATTAAAATCCATTCTAGAAATTAAAATTAAACAGGGAAATACAAGGTTGAACAAAAATATAAAATTAAAACCTAAAATCTAAAATCTAATCTAAGCAGAAAAAATTTGAATTTAAACCCTAAATTGAACCTGAAAAACATAAACTAAAACCTGGATTACCTAATTTT
>NCQV01086486.1:5280-23503 GCA_002740545.1 Lophocereus schottii
GCAACAAGACAAGCCCAATGCTCCTATGGTTCAATAACATTGGTTGAGTCACTGTGATGTAAAAATTATAATTAGGAGACCATGTTATTAGAGTATATTTAGAAGGATCAATATTCTGTGGAAACTATTTTAAGGGGACCGTTCATTGTTTTCGTTTTCATTTTAGTCCTTAAACTTTTCATATTTTCCATTTTAGCCCAAATCTTTAAAAACTTACTTTCGAAAATCCAAAAATTATGCATGTGCAACTTTTCTTATAAATACTACTCGACACCCTCTTTCAATTGGTGTCAGAGCCACATGACTAAAAATAATTAAGATAATTCAGCCAATTAACTATGATTAGTGCTGAAATCATCACCTGCTTACGTTGGACCAAATTATTCACATACTATTCACTCACTGGAAGACCTTTTTCAATAGCACCTCAATTAAACTATATTACTGATATAGTTCTAGAATCGAAAACAGAAATAGCTAAAATTAAGATCGAAGTCAAGGAGCTTACGAAGTAATTATCTGTAATTCACCTTTCTCTAGCTAACGAAGTAAGACATAGCGAAAAAGTTACTTCCAGTATTAGTACTCCATTTCAGCATAAATATCCTTTTCAAAACCCAAAAAACAAGATTACGTTTTCTTTGCACGATATAAAAATCCAAAAAGAAGCAAAAGAAAAATTAGGTGAAAAATCGGTTGAAAGACCAGAAAAAGAAGAAGAAGATAGAGTATAAGCAGTATACTCTTGAACAACTGTAGAATATGTTCGAGAAAGAACAGAGTCCAGAAGAATTAAATAAAATTATGGGTGTAATTAGTGATAAACATGACGTATTATTTGATGATAATGAAAAGACTAATAATGTCTAATTAGAAAAAGAAATATACCCGCAAATGGACCTAATAAAGTTAGAAAAACTTAATGTTATACCCTTAGAAGAAATTAGAAGAAAATTAGATAAAAAAATAGAAAAATGACTGTTGAATATGAGATTAATGAAATTAGAGAAGAGCTTGACTTAGGTGAGATAGAGACCAATTTGGTTACCAATCTTGTTCCTAAACTTGAAGAATTTGTTGAAACTTCTAGAAGAAAACTCATTTTATGAGACCTAGATATATTCCAATAGGACGAACAACTAATTCTTCCTTCGGGTTCATCCCAAGGAAAACTACAATCTTTAAAGAAGTTGACCTTAGCCCAATTAGTTAGAATGGATATGTCTTAAACATAGATGGAGCTCGTAATAGAGAAAAAATATTTGAACATTAGAAAAGAGGCGTGAATAGTATTTTAAACCTAAACACTACATGAACTGCTGTAAATTTCCTCAATTACATCGAATATAATTTTTCTGATACTGCAGCTGATTGGTATGATTCATTAAATAAAGATGATAAAAACACATTAAGAATGATGGAAACCTCAGCTACTATCTTTAAAAATCTATGCAAGGAAATTGAAATCGAATTTATCGGAGTTAAATTTGATTCTAAAGGAAAGGCGAGAGAATGGTAAAGAAAGATTAACAATATAAAATTATGGAATATGAGATATCTGAAAAATTATATTATTAAATTTAGTCAATATTATTACAAAATCGGGCATAATGAAACTAATCTTGATATATTTAATGACAAATTGTTATATTCTATAAATTTCATAATTAATAAAAAATACATTGCATGGCTTGAACGCGCAAATGTCATTGATACCCTAGTTTTAATAAGCAAAGGGGGGAGAAATATAAAAGAAAATATTATAACAAACAATGTCCTAAAAAACGCAGATTTTTTGTGAAAGCAGCTCATTATCTGGTAGGGAAAAATAACTGGAAATGCTGGGCATGTAGAGGGATAGAATATTATGCTAATAAATACCAAAATAGGAAGAACAACAAGCTTATTGAGACTTTGGATAGCCTATATTACGTTAAACTTAGTGAAGATGAGGCATTAGACCTAGCCCTAAATAACAACAAAGGGATTGTTGAAATTATCTTGGACAATGAATATGAAGAAAGTGATTATAAAGAAACAAGTCATATGATGGAAAGTAGCCTAGTTAATCTTGAGGATATTCAAGGAGAAGAGTTTGTTGTAGACAATCATCACGAGGAAGTTAAAGGAGATTGGGTTCTTCCCATGATTCAAAAAGATATTGTCTATAAAAAATTCATCTTTTAATTAAAGAGTAAGTATGTGTGCGAGATGATGGAAGGAGATTTAGAGATAAAATATTGTGAGTATGATGTGGGAGAAGTAAATCTCATTAATTGAAAAAACATCCTTTAGCATAACAAAGATAGAAAGTATAGGTACATCCATATTGGAAGTGTCCAAGTTCAAATCACTCCATTATATTACTATAACAAAGATATTGATCTTTATGTTTTGCTCTGTGATATTAGGCATACCAAATTCAATAATTAAATTATCACAGGGATTAAGATTAATTTATATAATGGATCAATAGGATTCAATTGTCGACTTGGATATTATTTGAGTGTAAAAGATGAGTTTGCTAAAAATTTTCTATGCCTTAAAATAAAAGCAGTTGGAATGGACATGATAAGAGGGGGATACCCACTAAGGATATTTTAAAAAATTATCTATAAATTAGATAATACTATGGACCTAAAAACTAAGGTCACCATGATGGAGGCAGAAAATTTTGAATGTCCTACCCATGCAGAAAATTCAGAGGATTAAATCTAATTCACAGGAGATAAAGATTGATCGTTCATGGATATCTAGTTTTACCAATCCTACTAAAATCAATAAGCAAAATGTGATAAAAAATGATAAGAATGGTAAAATTATCATTAAACCCCAATTATTAAGAAGCATGAATGCAAGATCAGATTAGGGAGAATGATCTTTATTAGCTAAAGAAGAGCTTAAAGAAGATGATATAATGAGCATGATCAATGAAATGAGTAAAATAAGTTTTGAACCCATAAGACATAATATAGACTAAAGTACGAGTCTAGATCGAAAAGTTGCTGGGTGCAAAATAAGAACTGTTAGTGAACCAATCTACGAAGATAAATTAGTTAAAAATATGACTATGAAGATTTGCTATGATGCTACCAATGCAAATTCTAATAGTGTCTACATCCCTATAAAGATATGTTTAGAGTGATATAATAAATATGAGTTGGATGCCTACATAGATCGTGGTCGTTCTGTATGCTTTGAAAAAAGATCATTATTTCTAGAATTCATGTGAAAAAAAAGCCAAAATCCTCTTCAAGTAAGGAAAGTTGACAATAGTATTACGAGCCACAATGAAGTTATAGAAGGTTTATCTATAGAATTAGGAGGAGTTTAATGTATTATACCAGTTCTACGAGCTACTGATTAACCTTCTCATGATATGATTATTGAAAATAATTTTCAGATATTATATTCTCCATGCACACAGACTATAAATCAAATAATATTTGCAATCAATGGTCACTCAATTCCTATTGAAAAATTAAGCAAGGCTGACACTCATAAGAAAATTGAGTTTACATGCAACCAACGTGGTGAGAAGGTAATGCCTGCACAACGTGAGATAGCATTGACAATCTCACTACTTGAGTTATCTATTAAAGAGCAAATTGCTGAACAACAAAAGTAATTAGATTGCTGAACAACAAGAGTAATTATGTAAGGAACTCTACTCTGATAATTCACTGAAGTTTGGGATAAAGATAAAATATTTATAAAAATTACTTTGTTAAATCCCAATACTATTATTCGAGTCAAACAAATGGTGCACACACACAAAGATATCCAGGAATTTAATAAACAAATTAAAGAACTTTTAGATAAAGGATTAATTAGGAATAGCAAAAGTTCTCACACCAATCCTGCTTTCGTAGTAAGAAATCATGTAGAAGAAAAAAGAGGAAAAATAAAAATTGTAATCAACTACAAAAAACTTAATGATAATACTGTCTTTGATGGTTATTACATTCATAACAAAACAATCCTTTTCAATAGAATTTAAGGCACTTCTTAGTTCTCAAAAATGTACTGCAAAAGTGGTCATTGGCAAATAAAAATGAATGAAGAAGTATTCCTTTAACTCCATTTAGTGCCCCTTAAGGACATTATGAACGGATAGTAATGTCATTTGGTCTTAAAAATGTACCTAAAATATTCCAGAGAGGAATGAATAATATCTTCAAAGATCTTAATCATTATTGTTTAGTTTATATCTATAATATCCTTATCTTTTCTAAAATTATAGAACAGTACAAAGATGATGTCTTAGCTATTACTCAAAGATGCATTAATCATGGTATCATGTTTGGCAAAAACAAGTGCATTTATGCTAAACAAGAAATTGAGTTCTTAGGCCTAAAAGTTGGACAAATCATACTACAAAAGCATATTCTGCAAAAAATAGAACATTTCCCTGAAAAAATTGAAGCTAGAAAGCAAGTAGAAAGATTTCTTGAATGCCTTACCTATGCTTCAAATTTTATTAAAGATTTAGCTAAACTGAGAAAGTCATTGCGCCAAAAACTCAAGAAAGAAATAAGTTGGACATGGACCATTAATTATACAAAGATTGTTTAAATTTTCAAAAAGATGTGTAACATCTTCCTGTTCTTAATTTGCCTAATATATGAGATAACTTAGTTCTTGAGACAGATGCCAGCAATGAACATTGGAGCACAATACTCAAAATCAAAAAAGGGGAAAAACTCTGCAAATATTGTAGTGGAAGTTTTAACAAGGCGGAATACAACTATCCACGATGAAAAAAGAAATCCTTGAAGTTATAAGCGGGATTGAAACGTTCTTAATCTTTTTAGCCCAAAAATCTTTTCTTATTCGAACCGATTGTAAAGGAATACTTGGTTTTATGAAAAAGAATTTATCCAATATGCAAGCACAAGGGCGACTCCTGCGTTGACAGCTATAGCTTAATCGGTTTTGCTTCTGTATTGAACATATATAGGGATCTCCTGCCAGAAAAGGAGGAAATCCATAATAAGATGACATTACTTCTAGAACTGGTTATCTTTCTAGTAAAGTCCTTATTGACAATTTAGAATTCCATACAAAAAGTTGAGCATGCTTTGGTCCACTATCTTCTGCCTACCTAATAGCCCTAGGATTTTCCCTTCTAGAGTTGCAAGTTAATTACCTTATACGTCCTCATGATATCCAAGAACAAATAAGTTCTTATGTCCAAGAAAAATGGTTCAATGAGTCATATGCAACTTATGTTGACTATTATCATCATTATTCCTATGATATTTGGGAATCTTGGAGTACAATGATCTACTTTTCTGATAAATTTGGAGTTGGTAGTGTTAGTTTCCTAGCAAACTCAATCTCTCCAAATGACTACGTCATTAAAGCCTCGGACTATAGGATGGTACTCTACTTCATAGAAATCCCAAATTCAGAGTATCCACTTTTCTCAAAACTAACCAAGTTCGAATAGTGCATGTTCAAAAGGATCCATTGGATTCTAACATCTCCTGATGTCCAACAAAAATTTCAAATAATCGATGCCTATATGTGGACATACATTCGAGTATGAAAATAGAAAAGTCAAATCAGCCCATTATCTTGTTCAGATTATTTATTACGATGATCCATCTGATCAACAGTAACAATGAGTTCCAGACCGATGAGAAATAGTTACTAATCCTACTTTAGTAAGAGTCATCGGTTTTTACAACATTTATCATCAAAGTTGGACATTAATCGAATAAGAAAAAACGTTAATCCATTGTGAAAACACTACTTTCGCCTATGCCAATGAGTTCAAAGAATATATGAAGGTGGAAGGAGCAATTTCAGAAAATATATTTGATTATCTCTTTGATGTTAGAGCAGGAAAATTCTTATCAGAAAAATAAAAGAAATATCTTCTGGAATTATTTGAGAAGTGAGATCCAGAGCATCTTCAATTAGATGAAGATTTTGATGATTATCCAAATAATGATGGTCTGAAAGATATAATTGGAGATGAAAACATGCAAAATCTCAATAATAATGACTAGTCTTATCATCATTAAAAGTTCTGAAAAGTGGTTGCTCCATTATTGTCCTATTTTGCCATGTGTTAGGTTTGTAAAATAAAGCAGTGTACTATAACCATGTGAAAAATCAGTGTGTACTGTAGCCATGTGAAAAATCAGTGTGTAATGTAGCCATTAGGGCATCATATGTATCCCTAACCCTCTATAAGGAGAGACTGAGTGTTAAGAAGGGACACGGTCATTTGAGTATTCTTGAGCAAAAGAGACGTCGGGATTCTTCATTTCTCTATAATTAAGCATTTCTAATGATCTTAGCTTAAGTCCCTCTTCAAACTTTCCATTGTAATGTTTCCACTTTCAAGCTTTCAATAAAATGAAGTTCCCCAGTAGGGAACATTATTCAATTAAACTTATGTCTTAAATATTATAATTTCTTAATTAAAGTCTCACTATCCTTTAAAAATATATAAAACTTGATTAGTGACTACAGTCCGAGGTAGAAAATGAAACAGATCTATGTTGTACCTGATTTAAGGAAGATGGGATTAAGATTAGCAATCTAAGGAAGATCTACGTTCAGGTAATGGACGAAACTCTCTAATTAAGCTTTAATTATTTTTGCTAAGCATGGTGGACCGTTAATCACACAAAATATAATGTTAATGATATAAGTAGTAGATTGTGGTAACTAGTACCAGTAAAATCACTATAAGAAGTCCAAAAAAAAAAAGCTTAATTTTATTAAAAAGTCCCAAAAACTTGAGTATTTGCACTGAAAACCTCATTTTGGGCAAAAATGGCGAATTCAGAAAGTTTAGGGATTAAATTGTAAAGAAAAACTTCGGCCAGTAACTATTTCTTAGAATATCGACCCCTGTTAATAGTTTACCCAAAACAGTAGGTACTTGGTAATACATTCTAAAAAAGTTGATCCCTAAAAGTTATTTACGAAGAATCCAGGTACCCCAGAGTCTCAAATTATTAAACAAGGCACAATTAATATATGTTTCATTTGTTACAGTTGTGTTTTCAATGTCTACCTAAGTCATATGTATTTTCAACTTCAACGTATTTAAGCATATTTTCAATGGCAAGGTAGAATTAATGTGTGTTTAATATGTTCTGTTTTGTGAAAGTTATTAATCTCATAT
This sequence comes from Lophocereus schottii, assembly GCA_002740545.1. Taxonomy (NCBI): domain Eukaryota; kingdom Viridiplantae; phylum Streptophyta; class Magnoliopsida; order Caryophyllales; family Cactaceae; genus Lophocereus; species Lophocereus schottii. Next base: position 12,428 of record NCQV01086486.1, read on the forward strand.
GCACCGCCGAGATACCGGTGGTATGCCTCCCTTCCGACCAAAAATGGCACAATAAAGGAAATGAAAATGTACCGGTGAAATTTCAGTGTACCATATTATACTAGCCAAATTCTCACGAGTCCATTGTACCGACCAAGATTTACTGTTATTGACCATGAGAAAGAGAGGCAAAAGCATATCTGGTGTCACAAGCACGGCCATGCATCAAATTTGGTGAAAGATAGATAGATACCGGTGATATTTACAAAGAATGAGAGCAAGAAATGGTGGAAAAAAATGGTGGAAGATGCTAACGGACATTCGTATACTAGAGGCTGAAGACAAAGAAAGATGTGGATGAAGAGGAAGAAGGGTGGGGGAGGGACGGTTGATAGCTTCAAAGAGGTGGAGTGAGTGTTTAAATTGTTACTGTTTTTTTATTCAATATTTATTTGAAGGAAAGGGCTTAATTGAGGCCTTGTTCTTTTTGTTGGCAAATCTGTGGTTCCACTCCCTCAGACTTTGTTCGACTATTTCTTACTCCTTTTTGTTTCTTCCCACCTCTTAAAGATAAATATCACTTCTTACTTCTTTTCATTTTCACCTATTCCTTTCCATTTTCACCTACTCCTTTCATTTATTTCATGACTTACTGTGTATCTGCACTTCATTCAATGAACTTAATTTCTAACTTTTTTTTTTCTAAGGTCATTCAATTCACTATTTTTATTGTGTTTGAAAAGTTCAAATTAGCTATTTCGCGTAAGTATAACACTCATATTTATAATAACCATATCTATATAATATTAGATTAATATGTGTAATAATAACAAAAATAATAAATAATACACTATGTAAACGTTATTTTTTCTTTAAAATACAAACCACCAAAAAAATATATATGTAGACAAATAATATCCGTAGTCAACAATGAAGTTTAAAATAGTTAATTTATGTTACACAAATCATTAACATAATAATATCAATGTTCCACTCAGTTTCACCCCTTCCCACTCCGTTCCACTCTTTTCAATTCCTTACCTCTCACCCACAAAAAGAATAGGGCCTGAGTGGTTTTGGGCCTTAGTTTTATCAGGCTAAAAAATCTTGGATTGATTTATCATCTTTTATAATTAAAAAAAAAGTTGGGACATGAAATATTTGGGTGTCCATTTAAGAATAAAATTCTTGAATTTTTACATTCGGCACAAAAAATCTAATATCAGCAGGTTGTGTACCATTCCAATAAGAAATCGGTACATGTTCCGAATGGTATTTATAAAATTCAGCAAAGAGTGGCTCTTTTATTTGAATAGGTCCTCCAATTAACGTCGTAGAGAATGTGTCAGATGAAGAATTAAAGCAAAGAATCAAGAGAGACTTGACTTGTTGGAAGGGTTCTAAGGTGTAGAACAGCTGACAGAAACAATGACAAAATCTTGTTGGAAGGGTGGTAAGGTGTAGAACAGCTGACAGAAACAATGACAAAATCATCCATGGTTGGATAATTTCGAGTGCAAAATAAATACTGCAAGTATACAACTATTTCCGTAGTACTTGAATGTCGTCTCCATAGGGACGAAGATGAGATTAAGGTCACGGAAAAGAGCTTATCTAATCATACATTATCTTAAAGCGGAATACTCAAGGTTATTAAGCAAAAAAAAAAAAAGAAGAAATTGATCAATATCAAACAACCAGCAACTAAAGCAAATCTAACCTAATAAAATCTATAAAAGGCCAAAGCTATTCACATTCTCAATTTCGATTTGAATTAACAAACAATCTCATACCCAGTGATCCGACACAAACTATTCAGAGCATAGCAACTTAAAAAGCCAACACAGAAATGTTAGAAACAGGGCATAAGGGAAAAAGATTGAGTGCGAATTCAGGCATGAACAAGCCACCATGAATCCAAATAAATTCAATCAAACACTATTCCATTAATGGCTCACAAAACTGACTTAGTAGGGGAGAGGGGAGCAGAACTGAAATAGAATAAGAGAAACAGAGTCGGGAAAAAGTGGATTCGATATCCCAGATTACACAACAGAGTGAAACGGAAGAGTAGAAGCAGAGTACTGATCTGAGCAACCGCAAAACTAGCTCAACCCATTCACAATCACAGCATAATAAACGCAAACAAAACAAAACAAATGAACCAACTATCTCAGAATATTCAATGAAGGAGGAGCTGAATCGAAGCCCTTTACTGGTAAAGAACAAAGAACCGAAACAGGGGCAAGGGAGGGGGAAACCGAAATTACTCAAACATCGAACCCAAAAAATTACGATTGCAACCCAAAACCATGTATGTCAACTCCAAATTAACAAAATAAAACCTAATTACATGACATTGAAAGCTGTCAACGGATCTAAAATCGAAATAGATGAAACGAAACAAGAACCCTAAATTACTGATACTGAAATTAAAACGAAGAAACCCTAAAATTAAACCTAAAACTTGAAACAAAAACCTAGATTATACCTAATTGCCTTCAAATACACCGCTGGCTTCGATTTATACTCAGCCTTCTTCGATCTCAGCCCTTGGTGTGGAATGGCGTGGACGATTGGATGATGATGCTGTGCCGGTAGTTGTTGCATGAGATTCGGTGTGCGAGATGAGGATGAGATTTTCGAAGAGAGCTAGGGGATGGAGATGAGAGAGAGGTGAAACTGAGATGAAGAGGGGTTTCGGGGGTCTGGGATCGTGCGGGCGGAGAGAGAAAATAAACTAAAGCGGAAGGGAAGAAGTCACGAAAGGGGCGCATCAGGGGCTGGGGTGTTTATTTAATTTTCTTTTTTAATTTTCTTTTTGTTGATGGATGAAAGGGGTTGGACTGATTCTTGGATACTGCTTCAATCCTTCTTTCCTGGCCCGAAATTTCATTTTCTAACAATTTTTTTATTTTTTTGATTTTTCCTGCAAAATAACAAAACAGAAATAAAAATTCTAACTAATAATTATTTTGAACATAAAATCATAGGTTAAGGGGGTTAAAATTGTATGGTTTTTTGGGCTAAACAAATACCCCCACACAAGACTTTGCTCGTTCTGGAGCAAAACAACAAAACTACCTAAAAGGAAAGGAAAATAACAAAACGACAATTCTAACTCACTGTTGTAGAAATTACAGTTGTATTTAGCGTACGCAACAAGCCTTTAAAACCCCTCTGTTTTTCAAGTGGACGAGTGAGGTCTCGTGAGGGTTTTCAAGTGAACTACTCACAAAAATTATTTCAAAAACAAATGAAAATCTTTTTGATTTTTTCAAAACATAAATATATATACAAATAATGGGGAGATCATGTACACAACGAGGCAATTGCATCACCCTATCAACCAAGTCACCAAATTATATACAAATAGAATGTACAATCAGAGTACATCCAAGTCAAAAATGCATTCCGACTCCCATTTTTTCACCACACTCAATATACAATGATATCTACACCTTGGTACATGTGCAAATGTGTATCAACTCTTATGAATTAAGTTGCTAATATCGACACGATCCCTATTTCCTTTGCCTAATTGCCTTGTTTGCTCATTTTTCCTATTTTTTCTTTTTTTTTTTTAAGAATAACAATGCACACACCCTAAACCCACTTGACTTACAAAGCTTCGGGCCTTCCCTAAAATGGGGTTTTATTCGAATGTGCAAAGCACTTATTTCATTGTCCAAACAAATGCGTAATCAAGCAAAATAGCACATATTCAAGTCAAATAAAGATATGAAATAAAGATAGTAGCAATGAATATTGGTGCCCGGGTTTTTATTCATTTTTTTATTCATTTTTTTCTTTTTTTCTTTTTTTTTCAATTATTCAAGAGCTCAAAAGGTAACTTCGACAAACAAAGAGTTTACATGTCAACTTAACAGTAAGACCCTAAAAATTGATAATAAAGTGAGCAAGGTAGCACAAAATCACACATATGAGACGCGGTCACTATAAAAAATTGAATACACATCCTCAACTAGACATCTCAGCATGCAAACTTTATTTACATATAACTTAATAACTTATCCGAATGGGATCACAATCGCCTAAGAAAGCACACAAAACCCCAAAAGAAAAAGAAAATTTTTTTTGTGGATTTTTTCAAAATTTTCGAAAAATATATACAAATGAGCACCTCACTCCTTCACCAAAACTCCATAATGTTCTCATTGTGGGAACTAAGGCATCAAAAAGCTACCATATAAACTATACAACTGTAAATCCATAAATATGTACAAACTAGGATACCACAAAAAAAAAAACAAAACCTAAACAAACCCAAAATCACCAAAATCAAACTCAAAACCACAACTAAAACGAAAATAAAAACCAAACACACATTTACAGAAACCAAAAACCAAAAACCAAAATCATAAAAGAAAGCAAAACCAAAACCGAAACCAAAACCAAAACCAAATCCAAACAAAACAAAACAAGACCCAAACATACTTAATCACCAAAATAAAAACAAGAAACAAACAAAATATAAAACCAAGACCAATATACAAAACAAGATATACAAACGAAAAACCAAAATATAAAACAAGACACTTAATCATCAAAAGAAAAAAAAAAACCAATGACCTACTAAACACAAAACTAAACCAAAGGAAATCTAAAACAAAACAAGAGACAAAACAAAAACAAAATGTACAACCAGTAAACAAGAAAAAAGCACTAATCACCTATGTACAGAAACCAAAAACCAAAGAAAATCAAAAACTCACTTGACCAAAAAAACAAAACAATCAACTCGAACATACAAAAGCAATCCTAGATGTCCATAACTAATAAGCATTCACAAAATCATACATATTCAAGCCAACACGGCTCAACAAATCCCAAACTTCTCCTCAAGATTGATCACCCATACAATCACAATCCTAAATATCCACAACTAAGTGCGAAAAGAAGAGAAAACAATCCTAAATATCCACAACTATATACAAAAAGAAAGAAAGAAAAGAAAAGGAGAAGAGGGAAGGGGTGGAACGATCATACCGGATTGGATACAAATTGTACCCAAACTATGCCTCACTAAGATGATGCTACATGAGGCTTGAGGAGCAACATCCACTCATTTGCATATCAAGATCAACGGCACCCACTCAGATGCCGTCAAAGCATGAAGAAGCTTATCAAATGTCTGAGTGCACAACTCATAAGCATGTAAGTAAGAGAATACAAGCACAATTATATCAATGATATCCAACACTCTCTTGAACTTATAAAAAGCCTTAGAAAAATCAAAAGAGTGATTAAAGAAAGTGGTCTAGATGATTTTTCTAGGCAAGTCCACTAAGTATGTATGAAAATGGTCAAGGGAGGGGTTATAGCCTCCAAAGGTACCTAGGGACCAAATAACATCAAGCATATTCTCCTTAAGCATATGAAAAAAATTGTTCACGTGGCCCAAATCCAAACTAGGGTGACACATCACATGATAGTCCGTGAGCCTAGGAGAATGATGCACGAGGAAAGGAGAGGGTGATGAACAAGTAAGAGGTGTAGGTATCAAGTCGAGAGGGCTGTGGGACATATATTCAACAAGCTCAAGATAAGGAGGGGAAACGTCATGTACAAGCATCCCACATGACTCCCCTAAGGGGTTCTCGTTAACTGTACTCTCCTCATCATCATTATAATCATATCATTTATCACATTCATGATCGTGCACACTAGCATCACTTCCATATTCCTTACTCTCCTCAAGCTCTCCTAGGGAGGCTAGAGAAGTAAAGGGGCTAGGAAAAATCGGACATCCTTGGGGGTGTCCATGGAAATGCTAGTGCTATGGGGAGAAGCATATGCAAAGGAAGGTGAAGATATGTCACCATCTCCCTCAGAGTCACACAAATGGGCATCAACATGAAATTCAAGATTCAAAGGGGTATATGACTCAAAATCACCTAACAAAAAACCCTCGGGAGTGGTAGGTCCTACCCTAAGGTCAGCATGCGAAACAGGTATAGTGCTTTCTACATGACCCTTAACCAATTCAGAGAATTGGTCTATGAGTGTACTTGTCATGTTCTCTATGGACTCTCTATAATTTTTCAGTTCTTGCTCAAGTTGCTTCAGTCTCGAGTTCATAACATGAGGACAAGAGTTGGTATCATAGTCGAATGATTAACAAAAGTCACAAAGAGAGGAAAGCATATTCAAAGGATTGAGGAAAAGGGGTACAAGATTGCACAAATTGTTCCTCACAGTATGATCTTGCATGAAAAGCACACGGATCTGGAAAAGACATCTCAGAGGCACAACTAACTTGCTCAAACTTATAAGTATCACCAACCAACCATTCAAGCATATCCCAAGCTTCATCCACATTCTTGGAATAAAAACCCCAATACTCCAAAAGAGTACGAGTTTCATCATTCACACCGTCATTAACAACACCTAAAATTTCCTAATTCCCATATGAATAACCACAACAAGCATATTGAGCAAGATATGCATTTAAACGATCCCAATAGTAGTGAAATAATTCTTGCTCATATTGGGAAAAATGGGAAAGTGTCATTTGTTTTTAAAGTCTTTGAAGTTTTTCAATTTTTAGGGTTTTTCAAGTTTTTCCAATTTGTTTTTCAATTTTAGGCTTTTCCAATGTTTTTCAGATCTTTTTCAAGAAGTGAACTAAGCTAAGTCCCTATTGACAATAAAATAAATAAAGCAAGATTAATCATGTACGACTAATAAGAAAGCACAAAGAAAGAGACAATGTGACCCAAATTTCATGCCTTGTCCTCGGCAACGGCACCAAAAACTTGTTGGATAATTTCGAGTGTAAAATAAATGCCGCAAGTGTACAACTATCGTTGTAGTACTTGAAGATCGTCTCCATATGGACGAGGATGAGATTAAGGTCATGGAAAAGAGCTTATCTAATCATACATTGTCTTAAAGCGGATAAAACATACTTAAGGCTATTAACAAGAAAAAAGAAAATTGATCAGTTTCAAAAAACCAGCGACCAAAACAAATCTAACCTAATAAAATCTATAAAAGGCCAAAGCTATTCAGATTCTCAATTTCAATCTGAATCAACAAACAATCTCAAACCCAACGGTCGGACACAAACTAATCAAAGCATAGCAACTTAAAACCGACACAGAGGGGTTAGAAATTAGGCATAAGGGAAAAGATTGAGTGCTAATTCAGCCATGAACAAGCCACCATGAATCCAAATAAATTCAATCGAAGACTACTCCATTAATGGCACACAAAACTAACTTAGCAGGGGAGAGGGAGCAGAACCAAAACAGAATAAAAGAAACAGAGTCAGAAAAATGTGGATTCGATATCCTAGCTTACACAATAGAGTGAAACAGAACAGTAGAAGTAGAGTACTAATCTGAGAAACTATAAAACTAGCTAACCCATTCACAATCAAAACATAAATCAACACTAACAGAACAAAACAAATGAACCAACTACCTCAGAATATTCAATGAAGGAGGAGCTAAATCGAACCCCTTTAGCGGTGAAGAACAGAGAACCGAAACATGTGCAGGGAAGGGGAAAACTAAAATTACTCAAACATCAAACCCAAAACATTACGATTGCAGCCCAAAACTATGAATGTCGACTCCAAATTAACAAAATAAAGCCTAATTACATGGCATTGAAAGCTGTAAATGAATCTAAAACCAAAATAGATGAAATGAAACAAGAACCCTAAACTATAATACTGAAATTAAAACGGAAATACCCTAAAATTAAACCTAAAGCTTGAAACTAAAATCTAGATTATAACTAATTGCTTTCAATTACACCACTGGCTTCAATTTATACTCAGCCTTCTTCGATCTTAGCCCTTGGTGTGGAATGGCATGGACGGTTGGATGATGATGCTGCGATGGCAGATGTTGCGTCTGATTCGGTGTGGTAGATGAGGATGCAATGGTGCTGATGGTTGATGGAATTTTCGAAGAGAGAGAGGGGATGGAGATGAGTTCGAAGACGGAGAAAGGTGAAACTGAGAGGAAGAGGGTTTCGGGCGTCTGGATCGAGAGGGAGGAGAGAGAAAATGAACTAAAGGGGAAGGAAAGAAGTCACGTGAGGGGTGCATGAGCGGCTGGGATTTTTATTTAATTTTTCTTTTTTTTCTCATTTTTGTTGATGGATGAAAAAGGTTGGGCTGATTTTTGGGGTGCTGTTTCAATCCTTCTTTCCTGGCCCGAAATTTCATTTTCTAACAATTTCTTTATGTTTTCTAATTTTTCTTGCAAAATAACAAGACATAATTAAAAATTCTAACTAATAATTATTTTGAGCATAAAATCATAGGTGACGGGGGATAAATTTGTATGGTTTTTGGGTTAAATATCCATCAAATCTAAGAAAACTTGAGGGCTAAGAAGAAGTAGTACAAGAAAGACTAACTAAAGAGAAAAGAAAATGGTCGAGGAATTGACTATATCTTATTCCGTCGTCTTGATAAAAGGAACCGCAATAGATTTTCGTGAATGGTTGGGTTGAATTGAAGATTGAAAGAGTTGGGGTACTTATTTGCACTTACAAAAGTAGGACAACGTAACTAGATATGTGATCAACTCATAATTGCCTAGTTTTTCAGTTTGCTCAGCATTAATTATTTGGATTGTATTCCAGCCTAATTATTGTATCTTTTTTATTGCTTCATTTGAAGTTCATTACTCATCAAGAAAAAAGGCACAATTGATGGATGAATGTCTTCTTTTTTTTTAAAATACAATTCTATATGCAATGTTTAGTGTTACTATATTTAAGTGCATTTTCATTGTCCACCTAAGGCACATGTATGTTTCATTTGAAAAGTTGTGCTTTGTTCATCGAATAGTGACGATTTTCCTTTATTTTACACTTCACAGGCTTATCATATATGTTTCATTTGTCAAGTTGTGCTTTGACTTCAAATACTGTATTTAAGTGCATTTTCATCATCTACATAAGGCACATGTATGTTTCATTTGTTAAGTTGTGTTTTCATCAAATATTGACGATTTTCCTTTATTTTATATTTGCTTCAAAGACTTATCATTTGGATGTCTGATTATTTTTTACTAAATGGTCAAAAAGAAAACAAGAGAAAAAGGCAAGACTAATGCTGTATGAGAGTGGATATTTTGCCATCTGATTATCTTGCCATATGCTTTTCTTCAAGATAGACCCTTACATTGCCCACAATTTCTAAATTGTCCTCATACTCTTTGAAATGTCTCTGAATTGAGTCAAATATTATGATTACTAATCTACGATGTAATACGCTCTCAGAGAGAGATTTGACTTTTCTTCTTTTTATTATTTTTTACCAAATAAAGAGGGAGACTATTATATTATGTTGAAACCAATAAAATCATACATGTCTTTTGATGCTCGAGTTAGGATATCTTCCATCACATCTAACTCGTATAATCTCCCGTCAAGGCACAAAGGTTGCCAACGAGCAAGAGCATGGGCTACTGATTGCTTCCTTTCTTAACAAAAGACCATGAGTAAAAACCAGAGTGTGTGACAAAAGCAAGAATTTCCTTAATAAAATTACTAGCAGCATTCTCTTGGATGGAATTTGACCAGAGCATCTAGATAAATGCAAGGCAATCACCTTCAATAATAGTGTTGTGAACGCTATCCTCAAATGCACACTTGAGCCTGAATAGGCATGATCTTGCTTCCTCAACAAGGGACCAGCAAAACCTAACACCATTCTTTGCAACCGCCAGCAATATATCACCGAGGTGATTCCGTAGCATGAACCTCTACCTCCAGTTGGTCTCACCCATGTTCTGGTCATCAAAATTGAGCTTCATGCGCCCTCCACAGGAGTTCTCCACAGCGTCAGGTGTGCTACTATCAAGGGAAGAGGTTCACATTCTTGGGCCATATGAAAACTGCTCACAAAGCGAGAGCTCGTGAATCCAAAATGCCCAAGTTGATATCTGCCCTTGTAAAGATGATCTGATTTCAGGAGTTCCAACATTCCCACATAACTACTATAAAGTTACCAAGATGCTCATAGTCCAGAGATATGTACACCTTTTCTAAACAATCCTTCGTGACCTACATCTCAAGGCCCATAAAATTCTTATCACGACCACATCCCTCCCAAATGTGAATAACCAAGGACATTCAAAGATAGCATAAATGTCCAACTCCTCTGCATGACTACAAATGAAGTAGGCCATAGAAGAACCTGGCACCCTCTTTACAATATTGGTAAACATACGAAGTATACCAACACAAGGCCGCCACCCAAACAGCTTAATCCAATGGGGAACACCACATCTCCATAACACCTTCCATACATCTTGCTTATGAGATGAGGATCCAGCAAGATTAGCGTGACTATCCTCAATAAGCATGTGATAGGTGGATTTAACAAAAAAAGATATCATAGGTATGATAATGACATATCAATTTATCATCAGGCCATGCTCCACAAAGAGGTATACTCAAGATACAGTTAGCATCAGATGCAAGAAAAATGTCCCTCACCAGAGACTCATGCCAACAAACATTATGATGATCAATCAAGTCACTCACCTATCAATTGGCAAAAGTTTCGTTGCATGGCGAAGCAGGTCTAAATGATTTTGGTCTGGGTAGCCACTTATGCTCCCAAATATTTAGTGAACGAGCATGACCAATTAACCAGTGAGCTATGAATAATTGCATCCTCTGTAAGACCCTGCGTTTTCGTTTTCCATTAAGCTAACTAAATTTTCTTTTTACGTTCTAAATTCGTATTTTTAGCAACTGTATGAGTTAAATTATTATCGTTGAGCTTTTGAGAACTATAATTTCATTAAAGACGATATTATTATTGCTATTATTGATTTTAAAATCAATTCGTGCCATTATGCCTTTAAATGATATCGATAGTTTAATTTAGTCGTTATTCGATTTATTTAGTCGTTTCCTGAAAACGATTAGGTTTTCAACCTTAGAATTAGTCTCGAGTTTTATTAAATGGAACTTCGGCGTATTTGGGTTCGAATAATTGATGGAGGGTTATGCATCGATTTGAGTTTAGAACGAGAGATTTGAGGCTGGACTAGCAATTTAAGCTGATTGAGTTGTTATTGACCAAAGCAAACAAAAAAA
>NCQV01086487.1:3946-16953 GCA_002740545.1 Lophocereus schottii
TCTCTCTCTAGGTTTATGGGTTAGTGAAAATAGAAATGGAAATGAAATGGGAATTGAGAACGACAAATATCATGGCTTGCAAATAGAAAACAAATTGTTTTCTTCTATTTTTTTAGAATATAATGTTCATCCCTCAGAATTAAGGATTTGATACCCCTCACAAGTGGGGGGGTTCAAGTCCCTTGGATTTGGGAGGAACTTGATACCTGGGATATCAAGTTTCTTTCCTTAAAAACTCTGACCAAACAATAAGGAAAGGAACTTGAACCCTCAGGTTTCAAGTTCCATTCCTTTTTCACTCACCCTTAGTTTTTTCTCTACAAATATCCTCCCCACTTTTTCCTTGTAGATAGAACGGATTGAGCGACACATATTTAGGATCCTGTAGCTAAACACTGTTATATAACTACTTTATATATATAAACAATGGTATCGCAGATGCATAAAAATTACATCTTATTTTAATGAGCCCGATGATGAAAATAATAGCTCAACTTGAATGCTTAAGGGCCAACAGAATGATAGCCCAAAAATAAGCAAAAGAAAACAGAGGCAAACCAAGGCCGCGGGAGAAACTAGCCTAATGGGCAAGTCTTAGTGTGAACCCAGTTGGGTTCCACACAAGAAAAACTGGCCCGGGTTCTTGTTCTCTGCTTTGTCGAGGCCCATTTTTGTTAGACTTAGTTAGATAGACCCCCCACCAGAACTGAATTTCTGTGTTTAATTAAATTAATTTCAGTTAACTAATTAGAGTTCGAGTTTATCAAGTTAGTCTATTTATATTAACTGGAATAGTACTAGGACTTGCTTTCCTATGCTGATTCACGTAGCCTCCTTACAGGGTGTTTGATCAGCAAAAAAGGGTTGGGGACTTGAATCCTCAGATTTCAAGTTCCACTCCCTAATGTTTGGTGATAAATTTGGAAAAATGAACTTGATACTTGGAAGGATCAAGTTCCCCCATAAACCCCTGAAACTTATACCCTCCTATTATTAGGGGGTTTCAAATTCTCATCCTTCAACATTGTTATTGTTGTTGTTGTTGTTGTTATTATTATTATTACTACTACTACTACTACTAGTACTATTACTATTACTATTACTATTATTATTATTATTATTATTATTATTATTATTATTATTATTATTATTATTATTATTATTATTATTATAATAATAAATAATTATTCTTATTATACTATAATTATAATAATTATTATTATTACTATAATAATAATAATTATAATAATAATAATATAAAAATAATAATTATTATTATTTATTATAATAATTATGATTATTATTATATAATTATAATTATAATCAAAAAATTATTATTATTATACTATAATTATAATAATAATTATTATTATTACTATAATAATAATAATTATAATAATAATATAATTTTTATTATATTATATAATTATAATTATAATAAAAAATAATTATTATTATAATATAATTATAATAATAATTATTATTACTATAATCATAATAATAATATAATAATTATAATAATAATAATTATTATTATTATAATATAATAATTATGGTTATTATTATGTAAGTATAATTATAATAAAAAATAATTATCATTTTTATACTATAATTGTAATAATAATTATTATATAATAATTATTAGTATTATTGTAATTATTATTATAGTAATTATTATTGTTATTATAGTAAATATTATTATTATTATTATTATTATTATAAATATTCATAATTGCATATAATATTTCTAAAATAAAAACAAAGTTGATTCCATTTCGAAACTGCTCACCAAACAATAAGGAGTGAGACCTGATTCTATTTCAATTTTCACCAAACAATTGAGTTCAGGATTCAAGTTCCATACCCAACCTCTAGGATTCAAGTCCTGATTTTATTCCATTCTAGTTTCCCTCACCAAACACCTTAGTAGCTATAAAAAGGGGGCTTACCCTTTGGCAGATAGGACGACGGAAAATCATTACAGTGACACAAAGTGAGAGAGAAGAAGAGAGATTCAACATACATTTTCTAAAAGCAAGAATCAGTGTTTAGAGTGAGAAATCAAACATCAATTCCATAAAGCGTCAGTCTGCTAGGTTCCTAGAGAATTCAGGTAGGGTTATCTGCAGGGCACATTTTTTAACCTTCTCTCCTTTCTTGTACTCCTTTTTATTGAATTTGGTGATTACAATTTGGTAAAGATATAATTTTCAGTTAGTTTCATCCCCGTCCGCTATAATAATCTGAACAATTTTTCTTTTTTCTTACTTTTGGATGAACATTGGGTTTTGATTATATGAATGGTTTTAATTTATTGCATGAGTGTATGTTAGTATGATTAAATCTTAATTTTTCATGTTGATTAGTAAAGGCCGTTAGTGATGACGGGTGGTGATGAGATGCATCCCATCACATCACTGCACTATCGCCGCCGAATCTAAAACCTTGGTTCAAGACCAAAGACTGAGGATCATCCCCATACCAGGGATTGCTCGGGGACCTTTCTAAAACCCTTTTGAAGCAGCGTCAATTTTTCCCTTGGTCTCCCAATCGATATGATCTGCTTCAAAGGATGCTATGGTTTGTAAATTTTTCTAAAACTCATAGACGACTCTATTAGTTAAAGTTTAATACGTCTTTTTCTTTAGTATTTTATCCAATATCTACTTCTGCATTGTTGAATTTGGAAAAACGAATTTGGACCTTGGCAGTGGAATCTGCCTGGACCAAAATCAGGGTTAGAGTTTGTGATAGATTTGTTTTCTCAACTTTTTAAAATTATACTTTTGCATGCTTTATCTATTTATTTTATATCAATACATTATTTTACAATATATAATATTCTCTTCATTGCGATGTATATATTTGCATGGGTTGAAAAACATGTGTGGTAAGGAATTAGTTAAAAAACAAAAAACTCAAATGCAAAATATGCCATTGCTTGCTAGAAGCACTTGATGTTTTTTCCATCATCATTCTTATAATTGACGTTGTAAAAAAATGTCTAGCAAATTCCCTAATGTAACGCCCCAACTTAATCACTTGCTAAATATCTTTATTAATAAGCATTATGCATCAGCAGAATGCACTATCAAGTTAGGGCACTACTACAGTCCCATAAGAACAAGGCTGTAGATATAGAGCCGACTAGACAAGTAACATCCATCAGTTATAATAATTGCACCAAATAAAGTCTAAAATTATTATTAAACATTTCAAAGTAGGCATCACACCATCATTTAATCACATCCATAAAGGATTTACATTTCATTGAGGTTGCACACATGCTCAAAACATAAGCCATTTTCCAAGTTCTCAAAACGACTAATTTGGATAGAGGATTAGCAATCACTCTTTGGCACTTTTCCTAGATCCTGAACCTCTGCAGGTTTCTGCTTCACTTTAAGTTGCTTCTCCTTCCCTAACACAGTTTGGAAAAAACAAACAGTGGAAAAAATGAACTATAGCTCAATACGTTGCCCTTATATAGTCAATAACTATTTGCAAGGAGGCAGTGAGCGTGCGCGCAATTTTAAAACTATGCTTGTTAAACGCCTTTTGAGAAACATTGCGTTTAGCATTAACTATGAAATCAATTGTTTCTCAGCCTGAATGGAGACCAGAACATATGAACAGTAGTCATGGAATCAATCAACAATGAACTATGAATTTTCTATTTAACGAAAAGGACCCAAACATTGAATTCTGCTAGTAGAAACTATGAACAATGAATATTGCATTGAACGATGAACAATGAAATGGATCCTTAAAGTTCCAGCAGCCGAACAAAGCTTGGTAATATTAGCAAATGTAAATTTAGACATTTTGACAGGTACAAGCAATAATGTACCTTTAGCATTTGTTTATGCTTCTTTTTTTTTTCTGTTCATCCTTTGAGGTGTCTTTCTTGGAAATAGATTCAGTGACACTCTGTATTAATTAAGAAAATTAATGCTCGTGAGTCTTGAATCATTCCGGTCACACTCTTAGGCTTTGTAATGGAAAGGAGGTATTTAATTCTTCTCGTAAATCCTTTTTCATTCAATGAATGGCTTATAAAAGTGTGGTTTGACAATATTCCTTTTAAGATTGTGGTTCATTTAGCTCTCATTGATAATATGCTCCCCTTACCCCTCTTCCCAAAACTATTTTTCCTCTGTAAACTGTTTTTCCCAAAAACTATTTTGTGGGTCTTTAGGAATCAACCTCTCTATGGGTAGGAATATCAGTAAGGGTAAGGTTGCCTACAGTTGGATCTCCCCAGACCCTGCGAAGCAGAACCCACACTGGGAGTTGTTGTTGTTTGCTATTGTATTGTGGTTCATTTAGCCATCTTCAGGACTCATTAGCCTCTTAACCTCATAGCTTACATTTCTTAGTTTAGAACCCAAAGTACTATATACAATGCGTTACCACACTTTACTGAACCAACACCCTTAACTAGTGGATTGTTCTTTCGAGGCTGAATCTCAATCCAACCCCCCTTTTTTTCAAAATGGCGTCACTCGGTTCCAATATCCTGAACATAGCTAATAGACTTTTGTCATTCAACATTTCTATTAAAATTTCTTTTGCAATCATACCTCCACACCCATATTATGACTATTGCTAATTTCTTATCAATTCTTCCCCTACATGAATTCTTTCTATCACACCCAACAATTACATAATTAAAATACAACAATTCATCCCAACATTCACATAAATAACCATTGACATATGAGGTTGAGTATAATGGAAGGGTAAAATTTAATTACCTTTAGAAAACTAGAGGAGGAGATGGGTACAACCAAGGGGTCTGCAGAGGAGGAGACAGTGGAGCCAAGCTAAACTAGCGACTTGGGGCGGTGGTGAGGTCAGGCGCCAAGGACCAAAAAATGTTTCTGGTCAGGGGGTGTCACACGTGGGAGAGGGAAGGAGGAGGGTTGACTCTGTTGGTTAGCTTATTTCCAAAACTCACATGCCATTTAAATAGCCACCGCCCTCCCCTCTTGGATTAGTAAGGCTCTTTTTATAATTTTTTTCTTTTTTTCTTTGTTTGGATAATTACTTTGTCAGATCAAAATTAATACGAGCTTATCCAATTATCACATCAAAATTAGTGCGAGCTTATCACTTTATCACATCAAAATTAATGTGAGCTTATCTTAATTTTTTTCCCTTTTACACATGGCCCAAAACTGGCCATACATTTGGCCAGTAGTAATTCGATAGTTTTCTTTCTTTTCTTAGCTATTACGAAATTGTTATGGTTTGGCAAATTGCCAACCCTACTTGAGTACAGACGCATATGTACGATAAATTGTATACTTTTGGATAATTATACGAGACTTTATATGGTCTGGAGAAAGTTTCGCATTAAAGTAATTTTTTAATGAAACATTGCATTGTTTATCAGTAGAAAAATGCGTGGTTCACAGCTCTAATTAGTCATAACCATGTGACTAATGTAACCAATTAAACATGATTAAGTGATGGGGTGTTACATCTTCTCCCCCTTAAAGAAAGTTTCATCCTCGAAACTTACGCTGAACATACCTTTTGAATAAATGTACGTAATATATTTCATGTCATCTTCAGTATCTCATGTGGCCTCAGAGGCTCTATGATCGGTCTTGTATGACTTTGACAAAAAGTATAGCCTTGTTGCGCAATTGTTTTACTCTTTAATCTACTATCTTCAAGGGTTTTTTTTCCTATAAGTTAACCCGTCAACCTCAACTTCTTAGGGTTCATAAACTATTGCATGGGTTGCATCATGTATGCAATGACAAAGTTGCAAAATATGGAACATATGATGCATATGCTACAATTGAAATGGTAGGGTTAAGCGGTAAGCAATTGGGTCAATTTTCTCAATGATATCATGAGGCCCAATAAATCACGGGCTTAACTTTCCTTTAACATTGAATCTCGGTGCTCCTTTAACAGGAGAAACTTTCAGAAATAATTTATCCCCTTCTTGAAACTCCAAAAGCCTCCGCCTTTGGTCTGCATATACTTTCTGTCTATCCTATGCTGCTTTGATGTTTCATTGGATAACTTTGACCTTGTCCGCTATTTCTTGGGCCATTTCAGGACCCAAGATTGGAGTGTTCTCCAAATCATTCCAACAAAGGGAAGTTCTACATCTTTTCACCGAATAAAGCTTCAAAAAAAAGGGGGCCCATTTTTATAGTAGCTTGATAACTATTATTGTACGAAAACTCTATTTGGGGTAAATACCCCTCCTATGTTCCTTGAAAATCCAATACACAGGCTTGTAATATGTCCTCAATGAATTGGTTTAGCTTTTCAGTTTGTCCATCCATGTCGAGATGGCAGGAACTGCTAAAGTATAACTTTCTACCAAAGGCTTTCTTTAAAGCCTTCTAGAATCAGGCTTGAAACCTTTTCTGTATGAGACAAACGTCTTGAGGTACACCATGTAACCTCTTTACTTTACTAATGTAAATTTGAGATAACCTATTTACTTTCCAAGAATCATGTATTGCTACAAAATGAGCAGACTTGGTGAGTCTATCTACTATGACCCAAATGGTATTCTTCCTTGATCCTGTTAGAGGGTACCCCATTATGAGATCCATCGAAATGGAGTCCCATTTCCACTTGGGAATTTTCAATGGTTTCAATTGACCATTAGGTCATTGATGCTCAGTTTTGACTCTCTGACAAGTAAGACATTCATCCACATACTCGACTATGTCTCTTTTCATGTTGCTGCACTAGGAGGTTTGTCTCAAATCTTTATACATTTTCGTTCCTCTTGAGTGGATGGAATACTTTGTATTGTGGCCTGTAGATATTATCCTTTTCTTTCAACTTGATCCTCCGAGGTATACATATTCGATTTTGGAATCTAATAACTCCCAGTTTGTCCCCTACAAAACGTAATACTTTTCCTTTGCTTATTTTTCCTTAATCTTTTCGAACTCTTCATCTCCCACTTGTGCATATTTAATTTTATCAAAGAGGATAGGTTAAACCACCATACCACCAAGAAACGGCCAAGGTTCTTGCAGTAGCATAAGTTCTATGCCCACATTTTCCAAACCCCTCAGAATCATTGGTTGCACCATTGTCACAATGTACACACTATCATGTATTTCTCGACTCAATACATCGGCAACCACATTAGCCATTTCTCGGTAGCATTGCATTTGGAGGTCATAATTTTTGAGAAGTTCTAACTACCTATATTGCCTCATATTCAATTCCTTTTGAGTGAAGATGTATTGGGGACTTTTGTGTCAGTCAAAATCTTGCAAGGGCCACCATAAAGATGGTGTCTCCAAAGTTTTAGCGCAAAAACCACCACGACCTGTTCCAAGTCATAGGTGGGGTGATTTTGCTCATAAGGCTTTAGTTGTCCAGAAGCATAAACTATGATATTTTGGTCTTACATTAGGACACATCCTATACCTTGTCTAGAAGCATCCTCGTAAATGATGAATTCTTGAAAAGTCTTGCACAAATCATCTATTGTATCCAACCATACCCAAGAAACTTTAAACCTCAATAACGTTAGTAGGTCTTGGCCATTCAGTGACTGCCTTTACTTTTTGTGGGTCCACTTTGATCCCTTCTTTAGATATCACATGTCCCAGAAAGTTCACTTCTGATAATCAAAAGTCACATTTTGATAACTTAGCATGAACCTTGTGTTTTCTTAGCGTATGCAGCACAATCCTTAAATGATTAGGATGCTCCTCTTCAATTTTCAAATACATTAGGATATTATCAATGAAAACAACTATAAATTTATCTAAGAGCAGCCTCAACACCTGGTTCATAAAATCTACAAAGGCTACAGGAGCATTGGTTATTCCAAGTGGCAACTTAGTAAATTTGTAATGACCATAGTGAGTCCTAGATGTCGTCTTAGGAATATTCTCTGGTTTGATCTTAATTGGTGGTACACCGACCTAAGATTAATCTTTAAGAAGACTCTCACTCCTCATAGTTGATCAAATAAATCATCAATCCTAGGCAATAGATACTTATTCTTTATAGTGATCTTGTTCAGTTGTCTGTGATATAGACAGAATTTCAAAGTTCCATCCCTCTTCTTCACAAATAGTACTGGTGCTCCGCACGAGGTTACACTTGGTTTGATATAGCCCCTTTGCAATAAATCTTCTAATTGCACTTTTAATTTTTCTTTAACTCTACTGGAACCATCCTATATGAAGGCTTCGAGGTAGGGCACGCTCTTGGTTCCAACTTTATTTTAAAGACAATCTCTCTTTTGAGTGGTAGCCCAGAGATTTCTTCTAGGAACACATTTAGAAATTCTCTGATCGCCGGAATGTCCTCAAGTTTTATTTCCTGTTTTCTATCTTTCGTAACACAGCACAGGGATGCCTCGTACCCTACTTAACTAATTTCTTAGTTGCCATCAAGGATATTATCGTTCCTTTCTATTATTGTTTTCTAAAAAGCACATCTTTCTTCCTCTCACTTTGAGGGATACTCTTTGCTTTTGGCGGTCAATCTTTGCTCCATGCCTTGACAATCAATCCATTTCTAAAATTATATCGAATTTCGATAGATCTAACTGTGTCATATCTCCCAAAAACTCTTCTTGATTTAGTGTCATTAGGCAATTCTTGGACATAACACTACATTTTACCCTTTTTTTGTCGTTAAATTTACATCTAAATCTGCAACATATTTATGTGATTCCAGCCCTATATAAGATACAACTTTTGATGAAATAAATGAATGTGTAGCTCCCGAATCAAAATAAATAACAAGTGGTGTTGAATTAAAAGTAAGCATACCGGACACAACCATTTCTGAGTTGTCACCCTACTTCATGTTGATTACATAAACTCTACTCACCTGGTGACTGATCGCAAGGGTGAGGGTCTTATTGTCTTTACGGGTTGGAGCAAGGCCATTATCCAATTGGGTAGGTCTAGCAATTGACAATCAGATGATTCGGATCTCCAAATCAAAAACAATGATTTATTCCCACCCTACATTCCAAGGTGTTGTGGTTCGTATAACCATAATTAGTGCAATGCTTCATAGTGGGAGCTGGGCATCAGGGTTTTGGTCTCATGTTGGTATGTTTCTCATTAGGAAGTCCCTTAGCCTGAGTGTCTTCCGAATTCCACCATTTTTCTAAAGTTGGCCTAGTCAGCCATTCTCAACTTATTTTTCACCTGTTCGATTTCTATCGCTTGCTCATACAATTCCTAACTTATTTGTGCGGGTTATCCCGCTTATTAGCACATATTATAAGGCACTCGGCCTTCCTCAAATCTTACCACCCTCATTTGATATGTGGCTACATACTCTAAAGCAAACCTTGAGAATTCAGCAAAGTAGCTTGCATACTCCATTACTGACAGGTTATCCTACTTCAGGGTTAAGAACTCCCCCTATTTTTGCTTTTATAAGTGCATCGAATAGAACTTTGCTCGTAATGCCTCGCTGAATGTATACTAAGTGGCCTCAGAACTTTGAAAGATGGACTTAACTATTCTCCACCAAATGTCAAGTTGTCTAATAAGATAAAAGATTCCAATAGACATACGTTTATTGTCGGGACCTCCACAAGATCAAATATCTTTGTCATCGATCTGATCTATTCTTTCAGTAAAATTAGGGCTTCTTTGCCATCATATGTTTTTGGATTCTGTTTGTGACCCGATAAAAGAACTCATTTTTTTTCGTCCTTATCAGATCAAGAACCCTTAAGCGTCTTTTTACTTCAACCATAATCTTTGCCATCAGTTCCGAATTTAATCATCTAATAGTCTCTTTTGACCCTTAATGTTCTCAGGGTTTAGGGGTACAGTTACAGCTTCATAGCTTCTTTGAGGGGTCACTACCGGGGAACTTTGATTGGCAGAGAGGGCTGACACAGATTCTGTGTTATTCCCTCGTGAATTGTTTCTCAGGACATTGTCATTTGGTTCCACCATTCTGTCAAACCTATATGCAAACATATTAGCCCTCGCTTATTCATATCCCTTGTGGTTACACCTTTATGCTTTCTTTTCATCATTATTTGTTTATGTGCTACTCTTCTTGTGTGACTATAATTTGCTGACTTTGCTATTCTTGCTGGCCAGTTCAATGCTGCCAATTAAACCTTATTGTTAAATTCTTCTAGATTCGATTGTTGATAATTTCCTTGATAAGTAATTTAACAATTCCATTACTCATGCATATAAAACTTACGTGCATTTATAACATATGTACATTAGTCTACCATGAGAATTGTCTCCATGGTAGATACATAAAAGGGCCCATTCTTTAAAGCAAAATAGGTTGACAAGGTTAGAGTAATCATTATTCTAACCCTATGACCTGATTTCCTGTAGCACTGCTAACTTTGTACCCTTCCTAGGGATCAGTTCCTCACCTGGTACGTCACATATTTACACCTTTTCACATATCCATAATTGCATTTCCTAATTCACCTCCTCAGCAACCTCCCATGTCTAACACCTTCTCTTGCTTCCTCTTGTTGTTCCATCCCCTGGTCTTGTAGTATAGGTCATTGCTGTTACTAGTTTCAGATTCAAAGCTCCAAGACTCTTTCTTAGTCTCATCAGAGCTTATTTCTATAACCTCAAGGGACTCGGGAATGTTGATTACACTCACCATGCTACCTGAATCACTAGAATCACTATCATTCTCTCATCCCCAGACATCATACCGGTAACCCTCGGCCAGATATCCTGTATGTCGATCCCATATTCCTCTATATCAATTGGTAGCTCTGGGATAAGTGACGACGAGGGAAAAGAGTCTTTTTCTTAAGGAGGTTTTGGCATAATCAACGGACCTCGAGGGTTCTCAGGGGGGACCACTTCAAAAGGGTCTTGCCCCGCCATCTATCTGTACTTTTTACAGAATCTTGCGCTTCTTCGTCAACCCCGGGGCTTACTCATTCATTCCTTACACATATAACCTTATTCTTGTGAATTTATCTCATTTGCTAAAACATACATAAAGCCTTAGCAATCTAGACCCCAAATGATGACATTAATATGATCATGCTGGCATCTATGTTTGCTCCGATACCACTTCTGCAACGCCCTAACTTAATCACCTTCTAAATGCCTTTATTAATAAGCATGATGCATCAGTGGAATGTGCTATCAAGTTAAGGCATTATCACTGTCCCATATGGACAAGGTTGTAGATATAGAGCTGACGAGATAAGTAACATCTATCAGTTATAATAATTACGCCAAATAAGGTCTAAGATTGTTATTAAACATTTCAAAGTAGGTATCACACTATGATTTAATCACATCCATAAGGGCTTTACATTTCATTGAGGTTACACATGTGCTCAAAACATAAGTCGTTTTCCAAGTCCTCAAAATGACTAATTAGGGTAGAGGATTAGCAATTATGCTTTGGCCCACTTTTCCTGGACCCTGAACCTCTACAGGTTTCTGCTTTATTTTAAGTTGCTTCTCCTTCCCTAAAGCAGTTTGGAAAACACAAACAGTGAAAAAATGAGTACATTGTCCTTGTACAATCAATAACTATTTACAAGGAGTCAGTGAGCGCGAGTGCAATTTTAAAACTATGCTTGTTAAATGCCTTTTGAGGAACACTGCATTTAGCATTAATTATGAAATTAATTATTTCTCGGCCTGGATGGGGACCCAAACATATTAACAATAGCAATAGAATCAATGAATAATGAACTATGAATTCCTCGTTTAACAGAAAGGGCCCAAACAATGAATTCTGCTAGCAGAAACTATGAACAATGAACATTGAACATCATATTGAACGATGAATAATGAAATGGGTCCTTAAGGTTCCAGCGGCCGAATAAAATGTGATAATATTAGCATATGCAAATTTAGACATCTTTGAAGGAGCAATAACGTACATTTGGCATTTATTTATACTCTTTTCTTTTTTTCTGTTCCTCATTTGACGTGTCTTTCTTAAAAATAGATTCAGTGGTGCTCTGTATTAATTAAGAAAATTAATGCTCGTGAGTCTTAAATCATTCCGGCCACACTCTTAGGCTTTATAGTGAAAAAGAGGTATTTTATTCTTCTTGTAAATCCTTTTTCATTCAATGAATGGCTTATAGAAGGATGGTTTGATAATATTTCTTTTAGGACCGTGGTTTATTTAGCCATCTTCAGGACTCATTAGCCCCTTAATCTCATAGCATTTCTTGGCTTAGAACCCAAAGTACTATACACAATGTGTTACCACACATTACTGAACCAACACCCTTAACTAGTGTTCTTTCGAGGCTGAATCTCAATCCAACCCCCTTTTTTCATAATAGCATTACTTGGTTCCAATATCTTGAACATAGCTAATAGACTTATCTCCTTCAACAGTTCCCTTAAAATTTCTTGCAATCATACCTCCACACCCATATTATGACTATTGCTAATTACTTATCAATTCTTCCCGTACATGAATTCATTCTATCACCCCCAACAATTACATAATCAAAATACAACAATTCATCCCAACATTCACATGAATAACCATTGACATATGAGGTTGAATATAATGAAAGGGTAAAATTTAATTATCTTCCAGAAAACTAGAGGCGGAGATAGGTGCAACCAATGGGTTTGAAGATGAGGAGACGGTGAAGCCAAGTTGAACTGGAGGCTTGGGGCGGCGGTGAAGTCAGGCAGCGAGAACCGAAGACTGCTACTAGTCAAGGAGTGTCACATGCAGGAGAGGGAAGGAGGAGGGTTGACTCTCTTGGGTGGCTTATTTCCAAAAGTCACATGCCATTTGAATAACCACCGCCTTCCCTCTTAGTATTTTTTTCTTTTTTTCTTTGTTTGGATAATTCCTTTGTCACATCAAAGCTAATGTGAGCCTATCCACTTGTCACATCAAAATTAATGCGAACTTATCACTTTGTCACATTAAAATTAATGCGAGCTTTTGTCAATTTTTTTTCCTTTTACACATAGCCCAAAACTGGCCATACATTTGGCCAGTTGTAATTCGATAGTTTTCTTTCTTTTCTTAGCTATCAAGAA
>NCQV01086490.1:4950-23070 GCA_002740545.1 Lophocereus schottii
ATTTGAACCTTTGAAAATTTGACAGAGCCCGCGCCAAAGTTTTAATTTCGGAACCCGAATTTTCATGTCCACCCGATTGTCCAAATTTTTAATGGAAACTTCAAAAGGTTTTAGACTGAAATTAAATAATACCTAAATCCTATTGTCCGAACCCAATTGTTCGAACGTCCGAATTAGACCGAACTCGAATTAATCATAAAATTAAGATAATTTGGACTGGTGTTGTTACACCCAAACCGGACCTGAATTTCAATTCAAACACAACCGAATGTCTGAATGTTAAATGCAGAAAACAATTGTATAATCAGACCTAATTTTTTTCAAATCAGACAAATTCAGATAATGAAATCAGATAGATTTTTAATCAATAAATCTCCTCTAATTCAAAAATAATTTGATCCTTATAATTCCGACACAACACTTGCACCAAAGTGGGAAAGCGTGCAAGGCAAAGATGAAGCTCTCTTTTTCCACACCCTTTTGCACCCACTCTGCAAGGTCAGGTTCACAGGGGGAGATAAACACAAGTACAAAACAAAAGAGATGGGGAAGAAAGAAGATTACTGTTTGTTTATCCCACGTTCTGCAGCTCTTCAAAAAAATCACCCATGGCTTCAAAACTATTGCAAAATTAAGATCAATGGAGTACCACGACTGCTCCAACTCTCTCAAAAATACCTACTATTAGTGTATGTAGGGGTAATATTATAAATTGACACGTTGTACAGTTATTATAAATACAACGCTGGGCTCCCAATGCGGGTGTGCCTTTCACTTCAATTCCCTCACATGGTATCATAGTCAACCGCTCCTCAACTCTAACCCTAGCTGGCCCTCTCTCTTCTTGCCTCCGCTCCAAGCTTCTCCTAAAAACTCTAATCTTACCCTTGCTAGCTCCCTTGGCTGACACCATCGTCCCTATTGTTACTCATGGCAATCCTCTCATTTGTTCGTCTCTCCAATCACACTCACAATCCCTCCCCTTGTCGCTACCACTTCTTTCTACTGTAGCACTACTGCCTTGACCTCCTTCCCTGCTGCACCGTCTCTGGGTCTCTCCTTGTCTTATGCACAACCGGTCTTCTCGCTAACCCCATGGCTGCCTCGCGGTGCTCTGCACTGCCATTCCCTGCAGCGTCTGTGATGCCACTGCCGCCTCCTGAACCGTCCCACAACTACCCCCCGGGCTTGACACCTTTATGTTCTCGGGTCGACCGATCCCTTCACCATCGGGGTGCTTGACGGCACTTGGTCTCCCACTTCATCGGCGCCTGTCAATAGTAGCGGTCCACCAATTCTTCCCCCATCTCTTTGGACCGTCAACATCACACTTGTCACGACGGTTCTTGCGTCGTTTGATGATTACTCATCCTGGGAGACCCAATTCACCTCTCTTTTGTGATCATGCATCAACTCAATAGTATACTAGATGGTATCATTGTAAAGCCGCCTTCTACTATTTTGATTGCTCCAGGAGTTCAGTAGCCGAATCCTTGCTACTTATATTAGCTACGAGTGGATAAGCTTCTTTGCGCAACATCTTGCATCACGTTTTAATACTGCTAGTTTGGCTAGAGCATTATATCTTAAGTGAAGGTTCACCAATGTGTCCGAAGGCTCGGATCAATCTATGGATGACTACTTGCGTCATATTAAATCCATAGCTAATTCCTTAGCCACCATTCATAGTCCAGTTCCTAATATTGAGCCCATTCACTATACTACGGTTGGTTTGGCACCAGACTACCACAATTTTGTTACTACGTATTCCATGCTGCCTGACAGTCATACCTTTTATGATTTGCGTTCTAAGATGATTTTTTATGAGCAATGGATGAAATTTCAGTCTGTTAGAGACACTCCGATTCATCAAGCGCTAGCCAACACTCTTAGCACTGGTAACACTAACCAAGGGAGCAGGTCTCACTCTTAAGGCTGTAACAATGGCAGGTTTCTGGTAATAAAAACAAAAATAATGGACGGCGTTGCAACTGGAACAATAAAGGCGACGAGCGCAATCATTGTGGCAGCAACAGGAACGACAATTCTACCAACAGGACCTTTGACTCCTCCTCCAAGGGTAGGCCTACTAGTACTGTATTTGGTAATTAAAGTGTTTTATCGTTACATACTTTATGCTCTTCTACTTGCGATACTTACTCTTTGTCTATAGGCACTAACCGAACAGAAGGGATTTCAGGGTCTCATCCCAACGTTATCTATCAAATTTGCCATGCCCTAGTTCATTCTGCTGGTGTCTGCCCTAATCTTATCAACCTCGTCAACCACCAGTCCTTCCTGCATTTGCTACAGTCAATTCTGTTGATACTGGTGAAAAAAATTTGGTATCTTGACTTTGTTGCTGCCTCCCATATGACACCTAATGACAATAAGCTTCTCTCTAAATCTCCTTACTTTGGGCCTAATCTTGTAAAGATTTGAAATAGAACCCTATTGCCTATTAGTAACATTGGCCATTGTACTGTATCTATTCTTATGAGGCTGTTACAACTCTGTCATATTCTTCATGTGCCTTAGCTATGTCATAACTTGTTATTTGTTAGGCAACTCTGTCGTGATAACAACTGTCATGTAGTTTTTCAATCTACCTCTGTTCGTTTTAAGGATAACACTATGGCTGAAGTCCTCTTCTAGGCTCCTAATATCGGAAATGTTTATCCAAGTTGTCTTCCTATTGAATGCCCTATGATCTCTACCAACTTGGTACTTAGCACTTCAGGAGAACACTGACATTGTCGTTTCGGACATTGTGGAGCTCGTGTGCTTGTTGTTTTAAAGAAAAACAATTCTTTACATGTTTCTTCCTGATTTCATGATACTTGTATGACTTGTCGCTTAGCCAAGTCTCATAGACTTCCTTTTGATTTGGTTGGACATTGTACTGTTAGTCCTCTTTAGTTAATTCTTTCTTCTATTTGGCAATCTCCTATTTTATCTCATCAGGGCCATAGGTATTATGTTTCTTTTATTGATGATTTCTCTCAATCTACTTGGATTTATCCAATGAAATGTAAATCTAAAGTCTATGCTATATTTTACACTTTTGAAACTTTGGTTGAAAATCCTTTTAGTTACAAAATCAAGCAATTCCAAAGTGATGGGGGACAGGAGTTTAACCAAGCTCATATGCATGGCCTCTTTTTCTAAACATGGCATGTATTTCCAAAAATCTTGCCGTGACACCCAGCAACAAAATGGGGTGGCTGAACGCAAGTATCGACATCTTATAGAGATGACTCGTTCAGTTCTCATTGATGCTTCATTTCCGGCTTTCTTTTGTTTGGATGTGGTCTGTATCGCAGTTTTTACAATCAATAAGCTACATACTCCTATTTTACATGACAAATATTCTTATGAAGTTTTATTTGCTAAGGTACCTGAGTGTGATTTTCTAAACCTTTTGGTTAAACTTGTTTTTCACATTTGGGTGCCACTTCTGGGAATAAATTTTCTCCTTGTTTCATCCTAAGTGTGTTTTTAGGTTATGCCCTTATTACAAGGGTTGTCGCTATCTAGACCCATGTACCAACCGTGTCTATATAAGTCATCATGTTCGTTTTCATGAAAATGAGCTTCCTTTTTCCTCTCTTCTATCTCGTGCTCCCTGTCTTTCCCTACTTGTTCCTTTTGTCCTTGACGATATGTTCAGTCTAATGCACACTACTGGTATTGTTGCATCACACCCAAGCCTCTCCACACCTTCGGCCCAACTAGCTCTCCCTCTACATCCCTGGTCTCTCTCATTCCCAACTCCACCATAGTCCCTACCCAACCCCTTAGTTCTCCCTCTTTCTCGTTAATAAGTCCCCCACCTAGCCTAATTCTACAAGTTAAATCCCCCTCCCCTTCCCCAGACCCCCTATCGCTATTCCTACCTCTAAGGCATCCAACCCCTCCCTTGACCCTACTGCACTCACTCCTTATACCCATCCAATGCAAACTAGGCCCAAATCCGATATCTACAGGCTCGACAGATTCTCTCCCTTGCCAAGTCGCAAACTAAGCCAGAACCTGCCTCCTTCACCC
The DNA here is from genome assembly GCA_002740545.1 of Lophocereus schottii. Taxonomy (NCBI): domain Eukaryota; kingdom Viridiplantae; phylum Streptophyta; class Magnoliopsida; order Caryophyllales; family Cactaceae; genus Lophocereus; species Lophocereus schottii. The sequence goes on from NCQV01086490.1 coordinate 8,998, forward strand.
AAGCCTCTAAATTTCCTCAATGAAAATAAGCTATGGATGAGGAGTATAATGTGCTTATGGCTAATGACACTTGGGATTTGGTTCAACCTCTACCTTTACAAAACTTAGTTGGATGTAAGTGCGTTTACATAGTTAAATATCACTCTAATGGTTCTATGGAAAGGCATAAAACGCAATTTTGTGCGGTTGTAAAATCGGTGATCATTCATCTCATTCTTTCCTTGGTTGTATTTTTTAAATAGACAATCCATCAATTGGATGTTAAGAATGCTTTCTTACATGGGCATCTCACTAAAGAGGTCTATATGAAACAACGTCTAGGCTTCGTTCATGCTGACCTTCCGCATTTTGTTTGTAAGATTAAGAAGGCAATCTATGGCCTTATAGAAGCTCCTCGAGGTTGGTTTGATCGCTTTAGTAGTTTTCTTCTGTCTCATAGTTTTGTATGTAGCAATGCTGACCCCTCGATGTTTGTTTCTCGCACTGGTTCTCACACTTTGATACTACTTTTATATGTTGATGACATTATCTTAACAGACAGTTCCTCCATAGTTCTTCATTCCTTCGTCACTACTCTTTTTCGTCAGTTCGACATGAAAGACCTTGGGGATCTTCATTACTTTCCTAGCATACAAGTGATTCATTCTCCTTTTGGTCTCTTTCTCTCACAACAAAAGTATGTTGTTGATCTTCTTCATAAATTTCATCTTCACACCCATTAGCACTCCCTCTGTTGCACATACCAACCCTCCCTTTCTGATGGAGAACTGCTAGCTGATCCTGCTGAGTATCGCACTATGGTAGGTGTATTTCAGTATTTGACTTTGACTCATCCTGACATTGCCTATATAGTCCATATGTTCCTAGTTTATGCATTCTCCTAGCACTGCTCACCTTCATACTGTCAATTGCATTTTTAGGTACTTGCAGGGGATCCAGCATCATGGACTATTCCTCTGCCCGTCCATCTCTTCCTCCATTATCATTGCGTATTTTTATATTGATTGGGCTGGCTATAAGGATTTTCATCGCTCCACCACTAGATATGCTGTATATTTTGGTCCCAACCTTATTGCGTGGCGTTCGAAGAAGTAACCTACCGTCTTTAAATCGTCCACTGAAGTGGAGTATCGGGCTCTTGGTTATACTGTTGCTGAAACGATCAAGATTCGCAAAATGTTGTATGACCTGGGGATCACAGTCTCTACCCTAGTTTGTCTCTAATATGGCAATGTCTGTGTTGGCCAATCATGTTCAGCATGATCGTAGTAAGGACATTGCTATGGACTATAACTTTGTTTGCTGCTGGAGATCTAGTTGTTCAATATATCCCTACTAGCTTACAGTTTGCAGACATCTCTACCAAAGGGTTGTCTTCTAAACAGTTCTTATTTTTTAAATCCAATATGTCCGTGCATTTCTCCGATCAGATTGAGGGGGTGTACTAGTGTATGTAGGGGTAATATTGTAAATTGACATCATGTACAGTTATTATAAATACAAAGCCAGGCTACCAATGTGGATGTGCCTTTCACTTCTATTCTCTCACACCTACTTTTCTCTAATTTTATAACTCGTTTAAACCCACAAAAATACCCACTTTCGATTACTTTAAACCGTTGAAACCCACAAATTAACCTCCTCGAANTTTTTAGCTCTCTCTTTGATCTTTGTTAAAATATATCTTCAAAAACATGGCAGCAGAAGGATCATTAGAGGCTGCCATTGTTGAGGTGAGAGAAGAGCTTATGGTCCCCTTTACTAGTGAAGCAGAAACATTAACCACAAAAACTACCCATTTCCTTAAACCCACTCTAGATCCTATTTACAGTTCTCCCATTGCCTCCAGATTCAGGCTAAACCCTTAGGGGTCCAGCAAGCATTAGCAAATGAAGTACAAGTCTAAGAAGGTTGTAATAGCCCGACCCTAAATTATTTTTATTTATTTAATTAAGCCATGTTATTAATTTTTCAAGTTTATTTATCTCATTTAATCATCCCAGTTGGGGAAATTTATTTTGGGTCTCACATTGCAATTCGAGTTTCATTTACCGTAAGAATCCTGGATGAATCGATATTAGGCCCCGGTACATATGATTAGATGATAAATTATTCTTCATAATGCCACAAAAAACTAATTTTTAACCATGAAAAAATTTGGACCCAAATTCATTAAGTTGGGCCTAATTCATTTGGGTCTGAATTGCGATCTGATTTATTTTAGGCTCCAATTGTGACCAAAAAATTTTGGTGCAATTAAATTAAGTTGATTACCATCATTTGTACCTAATTTCAATTAGTAAAAAGATATTTTTTGAGGCTTAAGTAAAAGCCAAGTATAGGGATAAGACCCAAAAAAAAATTCAACCAAATACAAGTCACATTTCCTTTTGTTCTTCTTCCCCACCTACGATTAGCACCCCCCTGTTGGCTGTTGCTTTTGCTGCGGTTTCCGTCCAGATTGCCGCCAGCTCGAGCCTGCCACTAGCCACCCCAACACCCTAGCACCACCAGCCGCCACCTCAATCCTCAAAACCACTAAACATCAACTCTATCTCCCTCTTTTTCAAGCTTAAAGTGAGTACCTCTATCACCTATCTTGTTGATTTTGGTTTTGATTCTTGTTTTTGTGGGTTTTAATTTTTGATCATGTTATTTTGATAAGAAAAAGAACTATTGTGATGTTTTCATTTGTTCGTTAATGCTTAAAAGCATGCTAGGGTTGAGTTTATGCATAAGCATGCAAGCTTGAGTTTGAAATGATGGATTTGGATTTTGGTACTTGATTTTTATGATCTTTGGCATTAGTAATGGATGTCATGATATTTATGTTAAGTTTAGATGAGTTTAAATGCAAGAATAAGTTGGTCATAAGTTAGGGTTTTGGTGATCAAGCATATGGGTTGATTTATTTCTAGCATCAAGCATATTATTTGTGTATAATTGGTTAAAGAAATGAATTTTGGATGTTTTGTTTAACTTGGAAAATCACTTGAGGTGATTTTGTATAAAGGGTTGGATTATGAAAATTTCTCCGATTGATTATAAAAGGTCATTCTGCTCATGTATGCAAATAAGTACGCTTATTGTGTTTTGAGTGATTTTGAGAAAAAGAAGAATTGAAAATTTGATGTAGACGATTACAGAGTAAATTTAAGTAATATAGCTTTGTAAGATGATGACAAGGAACAAGGCATTATTAAATGATTTTAAGGAGTGATTTTAAAGGGAAATTATGTGAAGAAAAGGGGAAAACAAGAACAGTAGAGCTCTAGCCAGACCAAAAATAGGGGTCTCTTTGTGATTGAACTAATACTGTTTAGCCCATTGAAAAACTATAATTTTTGGTGGGTAGATAGATTCATGAGTTATCTTTCAAATGGCCTTTGAATCACTTCATTCCGAGTTGTGTGAAAAAACTTATGGCCATTTTGCTAAGATTGTGCTGGATAGACTGAAGCTGTATATAGTTGTGTTCTAACCCAATTTTAGGAACTCTATTGTAGGAATTATGTTTTGCACTGTCAATGAAAGTATTGCAGCACTTGTTAAGTTTTTTATGTTAGGGATTTATAGCTCAATTGGAGGTCGGGGGTGAAAGATATAGATTTTCTAAAGAAGACCTTCAAATAGTAATATGAGGGAGGAAAGAAATCATGAGATTTGGAGATATTATCAGGAGTTTCTACGCAATTATGGATATTGTAAAGAAATTACCAAGTTTAGTGAGTTCAATAACTTTGATTGTGTATAAAATCTTACTTGGGTTGGAAAACCAAGTTAAATGGGGCATGAGAATGAAATTTGAGGAGTTGGAAGAGTTATGACTCAATATCGGTGTCTACCGGGCCAAACTAGGGTTATATAAGCTTTCATAAACCTCATAACACCCTTCTTAGCATTAAACCTTTTATTATTCCTTTTAGAAACATCAAAAACTCATATTCCATTTATATCTATTGAAATCCTTTCATTATCACCTCAATTATTTCATTTTGGTGTATTTTGCTCCAATTTGTTTTACTTCGAGTTCAATGACCCTGACTTATTTATTTTTCAAAATCATTTTAGTATAACTTATCTTACATTGAATTGTTTGAATTGTAGATGTCCTTTTTATTAATCAATTTTCATAAAGTTGCAAATTATGGGAGTGAAAGTTGTTTACTAACTACATTTCCTATAACTACAATTTTTAAGCAGAAACGAGGCCTAGTCTATCATTCCCTATCAAGTATAAGTATTATCAAGTGAGATTGCACTTTGAAGAGTTCAGGTACGTTCATTGTCTGTATCTTTAAAAATTAGAGCGCATTTATTAAAATTATCATGTTTTGGTAAGTACATCAATGAATCAGTTTACTTAGTAATTTATAACTTAATCAGTGACCCCGCTAGTTATCGTCTATAGGGCATTCGCCCTTCAGTTACTCGTGTGGCTTTGGGCCAGGCCCGTCGATCGGCTTGGCAAGTATATACCTATCCATAGATCATAACAAAATCAAGGGGGTTCACTATCAGATAATAACTAGTAATGCAATTTTACATTCATCTCATTCATTATTTTAACTTAAAATGAATTGTAAAGCAGACGTCCAACCAATTTATGCAAAGATCAATTAACAATACAGGAGTACATGTATTGAGTTTCGGCTCACAGTTCGAAATATTTTTCATGTTTTGTTTTAAGTAAATGTTTAGTGAATCACCCTCATGATAGCAAACTAGCTGAAGAGAATAAGTTGAGTAAGGAAATCTGGAGGGATCAACAATGAGAGTACATGCATCTTTTGGAGCTGTATTTTGAAATCTTCAGTAGGTGGAGTGTAGATTATATGGTGAATTGCTTTATTGTGGTGTATAAACCACATATGGGTTAACAGTTGATTGTATATAGTTTAATAATGTGTGAATATGTATGTTTGAAGTCATGCCTAACTATGTTGTTTCTAGTACACATTCTTCAGGTCTTATCCTTTTGGACGACGTTAACGCCCCTATCATCGTGTTTATTAGTCCTAATTCAAAGATTTATTAAGGAAAATGCAAATAGTGAAACAGGTTTAATTTGGGGGTGTTACAAAGATCTTATTCTTTTCATGGATATGTTACAGATTTGCATGTGTGGAATGGAGTAGAAAAAAGTGGGTAGGAGAGGGCGGGAGTGGTTTATTATATATGGGGGTGGAAACAAATGAGAAGGAGTAGGTTGGAGTGGAAAGAAGTGGAAAATAGTGGAATTGAGTGAAAGTGAATAATTAACAACAATGATAACAACAACGACAACAACGATAACAACAACGACAACAACAACGACAACAACAACGACAACGACAACAACGATAATAAACAATAGTAATTAAACACAATAATTAATAATAATAATTATTAATTAATAATAATAATTACAAAGATGGTTTTTAGACTCTTGGTAATATTAATAATAATAATTAAAATAACTGTTAATATTAATAATTATTATTAATATAAATATTAACAATAATTATTAATAATTATTAATATTAATAATAATAATTATTATAATTATTATTGCACGTGAATATCATCAATAAATACAATAAAAATTATTAGTAAAATTGATAATAAATCTATTATTACAGCTGATAATAATATAAATAATAATATTAATAATAATAATTAATACTAATATGAATAATAATGAAAATTAATAATAATTAAAAGTTTTTAGAATAAAATTTATTACTGATATTAATAATAATAAAAAATAATATTAATCATTATTATTTAATAATAAACTAATTATTAATAATAATCATAATTAATCATTACTATTAATATTTAAAGTAGTTACAATTAATATTATTAATACTAAATATAATCATTAATGATAATAAATAATAATTTAAAATTATAATAATAAAAGTAATAATCATGATTGATAATTAAATTAATAATGAATCATTAGTCATAATAATTATCAATATTACTAATAAAAATTGTTAATATTAAAATAAACATTAATAGTAATAATAAATTAATAATTAGTAACAATAATATATGTTACTGCTAATGTCAATGTTAACATTAACAACCATTATTGATATTATAATATTAAAAATTACTAATTACCAATATTACTTATAATTAATAATTAATAAAATAAAAACAATATTTATTTGAAATAATAATTATTAATAATTATTGAAATTATTATTGTTATTTAATAATTAATTAATTAACTAATTATTATTATTATCATTATTACGTTATTATTACTAAAAAGAATTACTATTAATATTAGAATAAATAATAATTAATAATAATTGATGATAATTATTATAATAATAGTAATGATTAATTCCTACTAAAATAATAAAAAATCATAATAGTAGTTACTAATATTAACAACAATTGATAGTAAGTAATGCTAATAACCAATCATTATTAATAATCATTATAATCATTATTATTATTAAAAATTAAAAATTCAATTACAATAATAATTCATGTCGATATTAACAACGACAATCAAAATAATCATGAATATTAATAATAATTATTAATGCTAAAATCAATATTAATAGTAATAATTATTATTATTTGCTAGTATTATTGTTATTAATGAATATTAGTCATAATTGCAATAATAATTAATACTAATGTAATATTAATTTTTTACTGTTAATAACAAATGTTATTATTTACATTGGCATTAATACAAATAAAAATTACTAATTAATAATATTAATAGTTGGTAATAATAATAATAACTATTATAATCAATTATTTATTATTCTTAATCAATAAGGATTGTTAATATTAATAATTATTATTAACTAATTAATTAATTAATAATCATTATTAGTAATATTTTTAATATGGAAAACAAATACTGTTATAATTACTATTAATAAGAATAACAATTAATAATAATTAATATTAATGTTAATATTAATATTTATTAATAATTAATAATAATTACATAATTATTAGTGACAATGGGTAGTAATTAAAATAATACTTACTCTTAATATTAATAATTATTATATTTATTACTGATAATAATAATTATTAATACTAATGTTATAATAATAAATATTAATAAAATTAATAATGAATGATGTCAGTAGAAATAATAATTATTAATATCATTAATAATTAATATTAATTATTATTTAATAATTCGTAAATTCATTATTGATAGTGGTGATGATTATTAATAATTATTATTATAAATATTGAAAATAATTACTTTTTTTAAAAATAATAATAATTAGTATTTAAAAATTATTATTATAATTATAATTATAATTATTATTAATTATTATTTAAAATAATATTTTTTATTGTTGTTGTTGTTGTTGTTGTTGTTATTGTTGTTATTATTATAATATTAATCGCAACGAGTGGGATGCTATGGGTAGAAGCGGGAAGCAGTGAGAAGTGGTATTTAATTTAAGGAGTGAGAATGAGTAGGGAGGAATGGGAAGGGACCGTTTAGCCACCAAAAGAACAGGGCTGAAGAAGGGGCTCTGACCCTTCTCAAGCTGCCTCGGAGTCTGCCCCATTAGGCCCACCAAAGGGGAAAATACATGAAATTACGGATTCAGCCATAACTATAGCAGCCATAAATATCCACCTACCAAATTTAAAAAGGTAAGCAACTTGCACAAGAAATCTACATCTGACAAGACAGGAACCAGGACCTTCCTTCTCGAGAAAGATCTCAACTTTCCTGATAAATATTTGAACTTTACTTCCTCAGAAGCCTACCCATCTTCCTTTCTTGAGGTACTCGCTGACTTGAGCATCAGAGGAAATTTCTTCGAATCCAACATCTAGGGTGGGTCTTTTTTTGCAGGATTGAAGTGAGTAAGTGCGGAGATCAAGCTCGACACGTCCGCCATCACGTAAGCTCGTTCTTCTTTACGTTACCCCTTGAGGAAATATTATCTAGTGAAATAGATTAGCGCCGTCTGTGAGGAAGATGGGTGAACGATGCTAGTAAGCTGCGCTACCTGAGCTCGGTCCATGAAAGACAAGAATCTCATGATTGATGTGCCTAAGGCTCATGAGATACAGGACGCCTCTGAGACAATAGCGGATCTAGACTTTCGAATTAGGGATGTCCACCCACAAACATTTACCATGCAATTTCCCGTTAACTCAGAACAACTTTTACTAATTGATTAACAACTGACAATTAACAATTGCAAATGAATTCCAAAGATGTTCATGAGTTAATCAAACAATTAACCATTATAAATCTACATAAATTGATACTCAATGACACAATCTAATTTGTTCAAAAAAAACCACAACCAAATATTCAAATCTGGGCATGAAAAATTAACCAAAAAAAGAAAATTTTGGAATTTGGCAAAAACAAACCAAACTTCATTTTCGGACCTGCGGAGTTGAAGTAGATGCATGGTGTTGAAGAATTCACTAATCAATTGCTATCTACACAACATAAGTTGAGAACAAGCAATTAGAAGTAATTAAAATCGTTGAATGACTCAATCGAAACCCTAACCGGCCAAAATCTGACTAACCTGCTTAGTGCTTATGTTGCGGTTCAGCCTGTTCTACCTACTGGTGAACTGCCGACAAGTCGGCTTGGCAGGCGGCAGCGGGTGGTCCGACTGGGCGGCTGCGTCGCGGGGTGGTCGGTGGGACAGAGAGATAGAGCGAGTGAGTCGTGAGAGAGAGGGTGAGAGACGCAAGAGAAGGGTTGGAGATTGGAGAGGCCTGAGCATGGCCTATAGAGCCAGAGAGGAGTAACATGCATGAGAACAGAAGAGCTTTGAAAGGCAGTTTAGTAACTTAAAAAATTTTTTATTTGATTGAAATCAGTATTTCGGAAGGGCTGGATTTATGGGTCGCGTTGTCAGTTTGGTTTTAGGGATGCGCTCAAAGCCTCAACCTTCACTATCAGGCATCAAAATTCAACAATCTGATTTTTTTGGGCCTATTTTACGAGTGTCTACCCATTATATTTTCACAAGTTTCAAATTAGCTCATTAGAGTTTTTTTTGGGCTAAGGGTGTCCATGGACACTCCTACCTCCTTCATAAATCTGCCCCTACTCTGAGAGCTCTGAAGCAACCCCACGCTCGAGCAGACAACGATTGCCCAAGAAGAAAGTGTACATCATAGTCGATGTCCTGAAGAATTTCACGGCTATTATGACAGATACCCTGAAGTGATCTTCGACGAATTGGACAGTTGTTCCTTTAGCTTTCCGCACAACAACCCGATGGTAGTGGTGCTGAAGGTGGCTAACACCCTTGTATGCAGGATCTTAATTGACACTGGAGTCCAGTTGATATTATCACCTGGGACTATCTTAATAAATTTAGAAACTGTGGAAGGGACACCACACCCCTGCTGCATCCAATCATGGGCTTCAGCGGACGAGAGGTGGCTCCTGTAGGTATGATCCATCTCCCCCTACGGTTCGGGGATAAGGCAAAATCGAGGAATCTGGAGGTGGATTTCCTAGTCATGGACGTCCCCATGACCTACAACATCATCTTAGGGTGTTCGACATTGCACAAAGTAAAAGCCATCATCGCTCCTTATCTCCTCTAAATTTAGTACGAAACCGACAATCGCACCATCAGAAAACACTATGGTGGGCAGAAGCCTAATTAAAACTGAAGACAAGTACCGTAATAATTTTTTTTTTTTGGGGTGGGCAGAAGAAGCCTACTTAACGGGGAAGGAGGAGAAATTCTAATAGTAGTACGTCTAGCTTTTGAGCAAGGATGGCTCACCCAAAAAAAAGGAAGGAAAGAAAAAAGAAGAAGGCTTTTGAAGAGGGATGATGGGTGTGATGAGCTTCGTGTAAGTAATTATAATGATATTTATCGATGAGAAGGAACTAAACTAATGGCCATATTTTGGTCACGAATTAATCTTTGCCTTCTCATCATGTGGTATTGCTTCCAGCATGTGCATCATGATTCAAAATGTGGCTAGTCTGCAACGTAACGGTGTCATCTGAAAGATTTTGAAAGTAGACGAACCATGTGTTTAAGACATGACAACCACAATATAGAATACAATGGCAGCATTGAAGTCATTTTGCTGTATTGTGACGCAAACTGTAATCGCGATCGAAACCGCATTAACTTCATATGCATCAAGTTGTGTATGTATCAGAGGTGCAGCACATTGTGGAAAAAATCTTTAGTAGTTTGAGTGGAATACTGATTGTTCATAAGCACGAATAGTAGCAGTGAAAAAATATTTTGCTTTAGGGAGGAGTCGTTCCTAAAATATAATGCCCTTAAACTTTTAGTCAAAAATGTAAAATACCCCTATACTTAATAAGTGAAATAAATACCTTTAAACTACAGAAAATACCCCTGAGCTAATGATGATGTGGCATTGCAAAAATGACTTGGCTTAACATTAGACAAAATTGCTGACATGTAGTGATAACAATAATAATAATAACAACGATGACGACGAAGACGACGACAACAACAACAATAATAATAATTGATATTTTAAAATAAATATGGTATGGGTAATTGACTTTTTCTCTAGTGGAGAATGAATGAAACTTGACATATATGTCAATGGCTATGTGCACATGACTAGCGTTAACACGAATAGTACAAACCGAAATGCAACACATGATCTATTAGCTTGTACAGATAACACAAACCAATTTTTCAACTTTAATTCGCATTGTGCTTACCCAAGTTTAAGTAAATATTTCAAAATTTATTCACCTCATATTTACTGAATTTTGTTGATTACATACTTCTTATTGGTCGTACAGATTGATACAGACCTTGTTGCGTACTAACTTGACGTAACACTACTCTGATTGGAGTCTAACTAAGGTGAAACATTTATAAATATGAGTTTAACCTTGTAAAATCAATCTAATCTTAACACAAAACTCTACCAGCTATAGTCGATAAGACAATATGCATAAAATGAGTTACTGTTGCATTATTGACATCAAGCAATACAGTGAAGGATTTTTAGCATAAGATTGACAATATTACTTCTAAATGTACGTTGTGTACAAATTTTAAAGGAATAAGTTATCCAAGTTAATTTCATGTCAAATTGATTAATGGTATTTTAAACACATCAATCTGTTTTGATTGGACTCACTTTGATTTCATTTTGTTAAATAGAGTCGTTTTATTTGAGTCACACTGAGTTGAGTTTAAATAAAAAACACTAATATTATTGTAACTTGTAACTTGTAAGTGTAACTTGAGTGATAGGCTTAGGTAATAAGATGTACGTTAATTTTCCTATGTCATTACCTTATATAATCAGGTAGGGATGAATTTGTCAATTTCTTTGCATATCACATTTATCAATCTATTTATACCATGTTATGCAACATGACATGTAATTAAACCAAGCCATGCAATTTCTAACCAGGTAAAGGGGAGAAAAAAAAAGATAAAAGCTATGTCATTTTTTCACAAGCCACGTAAGCAAATATTACATTTGAAAAAATAAAGCATGACATGGTTAAAGGGTATTTTCTTTATTTTTATAGTTTAGAGATATTTTTCACCATTTTAACAAAAAAATTGAGGGGCATTTAGTTTTTAGCACTTCCCAGTTCATAGGCAATTGTGATGCCTCTAGCACTCCTTGTCACTAAAGTATTTTCTGTTCACACTGAGTACTTTTGCAGCTATTGCATCCGTAGAAGACTAGAAGTTCCTCAAATGCTAGCTTGGCAATACACTTAAGGATGGTTTCAAAATGCTCTTATTTCTACTCGTTTGTTTTTGCACTCATCTCAAAAAAATGCCCCAGAAAAGCTGCTAGCTAAATTCCTCTCCTTTTTCTTTTTCCCCCTTAATTTTTTTTCCCCCTTTCCCGTTCTTGGTTTTGCCAAGCACTCTCAATGCATGGGCGATTGGGGAACAAGTACAATGGTACAAGGAGTTAAGGCCCTGATTAGGTGCCTGTCTTAGATTGGTTACTACAAGCATTACAATTAATACTATTACATGTCCGATGTACTTCTAATTTAATTCTATGTAGTATTTAGTTAGAAGAAAAAATAGCTTTTTTAAAAAATTATTTTTTGTGAAAAATATTTTTCTAAGAAAATTGATTTTCATATCACATTATTCCTTATTTGGTACAAGATAAATTTCATAAAAAAGAGGAAAGCGTCAACTGAATTGTTTAAATGACGAAAAATATTGACTGAATAGTCGTAGTTGATATAAATGTTGACAAAATGAAAAAATTTTGAGTTTAAAATTCATATTTGAGTTTTTTTTTAGTACTTCCTCTCAGATAATAAAGTTTCCATCTAAACCGTTGAAATTATTTTGGTGACGAAAAACATAAGCTGAATTGTTTAGGTGGTGAAAAATATCAATTGAATTGTTGTGGCGGAGAAAAAATGTTAATCAAATGAAGGAATTTCGTACTCAAAATCTGAACTTTAGTATATTTTAATCTTTCCTATCCGATGATCAAGTTTCGATTTAAATTATTGAAATTGTTCTNNNAGTGAAAAATATTGACTGCACTGTTTTAGGGGCGAAAAACATCAATTGGTTGTCGTTGTGGAGAAAAATATTGAGCAAATGAAAGAATATCAGTTCAAAATTTGAATATAACCCTATTTTAATATTTTCTATCTGATGATCAATTTTCGATGCAAAACATTGAAATTGTTTTACTAACGAGTCGACTTAATTGTTCTGGTGACAAAAAATGTAGATGAAATTGTCATGATGGAGATAAATGTTGATCAAATGAAGGAAATTTGAGCGGAAAATTTAGATTTGATTTTATTTTAATATTTTCTATTTGATAGTAAAGTTTTGGTTCAAACTGTTGAAATCAAAGTTTTCGCCTAAATTTAGTTGACCACATCATCAAAGAGTTGAAGGAAGAAAATTAACTTTCTATCTTCTCAAAAAGGAAATCATTTTCCTCTATTGAAGGGAAAATCATTTTTCTTGAAAAATAATTTTTCATTCTTTATTATGTCAAACAACGGAAAATTGAAAAACTATTTTCCGAAAAAATCATTTTCCACCGACCAAACACTAATAGCGAATATTTCAAGTTTAAGCACTGGATAATTGAGAAGAAATTACAATAAGTTATAAGGGTCAATTAGTTTAACTAATAAACTAGTAAATTTTCGAGGGTTGTTACAGGAGACTTGGATTTCAAATTTGACATATATAAGTCTTTATGCCTCACTTGCACCCAAAAAAACAAAAGAAATTGCAGTTAAGCATAGTATTACAGTCTAGATTAATAAAAAAAGTAAATTGGAGTTTAGGATTGAAATGTAGTACTCCCTTAATTCTAGAAAAAACGATTTTAATATTAGCCTTTTCAACAAAAATAACTTTGAAAGTGGGATGACTTTAATTGTGTGATTTAGTTAAGTAACGGTTTAGTATGTTTGGTTACTTAGCTTTTTATAACAACTTTTTGCCCCAAAAAGTCACTTGCAAAAAGCTAATTTGAGTGACTTTGTGTTAATAACTTTTCAAAAATTAACCATTTTCACACATTTTTTTGAAAAATAATTAATTTTATCAAACATCTTCTTTATAAACATCTGATATATGCAGCTAATTTAATCAGCTAGTTACTAATAGTTGATTGCCCAATAGAGCCTTAGAGTGACACCACTTTCTACCATGTAATTGCACATTTTCTTCTTCCCCTAGTTTAGTGTGTAGTACAATAATGTTTAGATCATTAAGACTTTATTTTTTCATCTTTATCTAAGATTTCTTAACAATCCCAGATAAGGTTATTTTTATCTATTCATAGTAATACTTTTTTGGGGCAGGAAACCAGGGGGTCATGACTATTAGTACTAGTATTAAAAATCTTCTCCCTTTTTTTAAGAATACTAGTAGTCAAAGTAATGGTGTTCCTTTAAAAATTTACATTACCTAGGCATAGAGGTGGGATACGGGGCGGGCCAGGTCAACCCGCCCTGTTGAACCGCGGGCCGACGGGTCGCGTGTCATTGAACCGCACCGCACCGTAAAACTAACGGGGCGGGGCGGGTTGCGGGGCGATTCACGGGCTTAAGTAGGGGCGGGTCGGGTT
>NCQV01086491.1:24668-37793 GCA_002740545.1 Lophocereus schottii
ATTGGTGTTGACTCAGACGGGTATGATACGGTCCGCGGAGGCTTTGGTTTTTGGGAGAGAAACAACGGAGGTGTTTCTGTGCTGGACTTTGCGGTGGGCTGTGAATTATTGGTGGTCAACTCCTATTTCAAGAAGAAGGAGGATCACTTGGTGACCTTTAAGAGTGGATCCTTAAAAACCCAAATTGATTACTTCCTAATGAAGGCGGATAGTTGGAGGTCTTGTAAGGATTGTAAGGTGATTCCTAGTAAGTATTTAGGGACTCAGCATAGATTGCTAGTGTTAGATGTGGAGTTCAAATGTTCAAAGTGGAAGAAGAGGAGAGTCGAGGACCTTAGAGTTTAGTGGTAGAACCTCACGAAGGAGAACACCAAATTATTATTAGAGAGGATTACTGAAGAAGGATTTTGGAGACGGGTAGAGGATGCAGATACAATGTGGGAGGCAATGGCAGATTGTATTCGAAGGTCGACTAAGGAAATCCTAGGTACTTCTAGAAGAGGTGGTAACAAAATGAAGGGTGCCTGGTGGTGGAACAAGGAGGTAGAGGAGAAAGTCAAGGAGAAAAAAGAGGCCTACGCTGATGCCATGAATAGTGGAACGGAGGAAGAGAGACAGATTAGGAGAGTTAGGCATAAGGCAGCCAAGAAGGTAGCCAAGAAAGCTGTAGCGGTAGCTAAGAACATGAATTTTGATAGGTTATATTATAGATTGGAGATCAAGGAAGGGAAGAAGGAAGTCTTTAAACTGGCGAGGGTTAGGGAAAGAAAAACAAGGGATTTAGGTATTGTGAAGTGCATCAAGGATGAAAATCATAAGGTGTTGTCTGATGATGAAGAAATCAAGAAAAGATGGCAAAGGTATTTTTTCAAACTCCTTAATAGGAAAGTGATGGAAGATTCCCATAGCAGGGACAGAGAGTGTAGTGAGAGGCTACTTGATCTGCGGATGTGTGCTCATGTCACAAAGGACGAGATTAAGGAGGCCCTAAAGAAGATGACCGATGGGAAGACAGAGGGTCCAGATCAGATACCGGTAGAAGTATGGAAGTGTTTGGGTGAAGAAAGATTAGAGTGGCTAACGAAACTTTTCAATGTTATTTTTAGGACTACTAAGATGCTCAGAGAATAGAGGTCTAGTACAGTTATTCCTCTGTACAAGAACAAAGGTGATATTTAAGATTGTAATAATTTTAGGGGTATAAAGTTGCTTAGCCACACTATAAAGCTTTGAGAGAGGGTGAATGAGAGAAGGTTGCGGAATGATGTTTCGATTTCAGAGAATCAATTTGGTTTTATGCTAGACAGGTTGATCATAGAGGCAATTTACCTCCTTAAAGGGCTCATGCTTTGTACAGAGATAGAAAGATGGATCTTCATATGGTGTTCATTGATCTGGAAAAAGCATATGATAGAGTCCCGCGTGAAGTGTTATGGTGATGCTTGGAAAAGAAAGGAGTGCAATTCTTGTATATTCCAGTTATTAAAGATATGTACAAGGGAGGTAGGACGAGTGTTAGAATGCCAGGAAGGGCCACCAATGACTTTGCTGTTGGTATGGGCCTGCATCAGGGTTTCGCCTTATTCCCTTTTCTTTTCACCTTAGTTGTGGATGAACTTACAAGAGGGATTCAAGATGCGTTACCATGGTGTATGCTATTTACAGATGACATTATTCTTATTGATGAGACCAGTCAGGGAGTTAATGACAAGTTAGAGCGATGGAGGCATACGCTGGAAGCTAGTGGTTTTAGAGTGAGTAATACCTTTATTGCGGTTTCAGTGGAAGGGAGATGCGGGGGGAGAAGTCACCCTGGATGGAAGGTTGATACTTAAGGTCGATAAGTTTAAGTACCTAGGCTCGATCATTGAGCAGATCTTGATGAAGATATTAACCAGCGAATAAAAGTGAGCTAGCAAAAATGAAAGTTTATCTTAGGTGTGCTGTGTGATAAGAGGGTGCCCCTAGGTTTGAAAGGCAAAGTCTATCGAATGGTAGTTAGACCAACTGTTCTCTATAGATCGAAATGTTGTCCTCTAAAAAAGACGTAGGTACAAAGGTTGATGGTAGCAAAGATGAGGATGATTAGGTGAATGTGTGGTTTTACGAGAATAGACAGAATTAGGAATGGAGTAATAAGGGACTTAGCTAAAGTAGCTCCCATCGAAGATCAGATGAGAGAAACAAGACTCCGATGGTTTGGCCATGTGAAAAGGAGGAGTGTGGACGCTCCAGTGAGGACATGTGAAATGATCAACATCCCCAGAGGAAAAGGAGGGAGGGGTCGACCAAAGAAGAGTTTGGATGAGGTGATTAGAGGGGACTTGAAAGTTATAGGTTTGACGAAGGACCTGACTCAGGATAGGAGGCTGTGGAGGGATAGGATTAAGATTTTAGATCACAGAGAGTCGACCCCGTAGTTGTCATTTGGTTACAGTGGCTTAGTGCTGGTAGTGGTATTTTTTTTCGTATGCCGTGTTCGTATGCTGGTAGCACTTTCTTCTGGGAAGAGTCAGTGTTTGCGTACTTTTGATCGTTAAGGTATGTTAGCTTCCTCTGTTATATCGTGCTTGCACTTCATAGCTTCAGCATTTTGTCCCTCTAATTTATCTTGGTCATTGCTTGCTATGTGGCCATAATTTTCCCCTCTAAATGTTTTCATAATAGTTTTCTTCTATAAAATATTTTCACAAAATCCTTTTTTGCGGGTCTCTTAGAAACAACCTCTCCACGGGTAGGAATGCCGGCAGAGGTAAGGTTACCTACAGTTGGATCTTCTCAGATCTCGCGAAAGCGGGACCCACACTGGAAGGTACTGTTGGTGCTGGTATTGTTGTATAGTGTAACCAGATTTTTAAAAAATAAATACTGGCCAAAATAAACATCTGTGATGAATTTTGATAAATATCATAAAATAAACATAGTAATATGTAAGAGCGTGATAGATTTAAACAATTAAATCTTGATTTAGTTTACTCTTTAGGTAATCTCCAAAGCACCAAAAAAAACAAAATCCTCTATTTCAAAATATTTGTTCGTTTGCCTTTTATAACATTCCCATAATAATGTTCCTTCTTCTTATTATTAATGTTAAAATTTTCTCCATTTACAAAAATTAATAAAAAATAATGCATTAAACAATGCACCCTTGAAGGATTTCCTTACTTGTGCAGGGCAAACCTTCAAAGGTTTCCTCACTGTGCAGGACAAATTTTACGAGATTATTAGAAGTATCTTTTATGTGTTTTTGTTTTTGGGGTGGGGGTGTAATATGAGGATTTTGAGCTTTTAGATTATTCTGTTTAAAACATGAAAAACAAAGTAAAACTGGATGCCACATATAGTTTCAGTGCCTATTCATTTCATCCCGAATTCCCGATGTTGTCAATTATTACTCGAGTTCAAAAAGTCCCCAAGAATACATTGATCAAATTAGTGGTGAATCCAGAAATTTTTTATTTATGAGTGTCTCACTTTGAGTGTTTCACGTTTGATGAATATTAATTAATTTGTATCGGTGTCCTTTGCAAAAAAAAAATATTTTTATAAATTTTCAATTAATGGATGTTGGGAACACCCATGACATAGTAATAGTTTTGCTCCAATTCAGATCAACCACCATGATAAATTCCTGGTCATCCACCGCTCAAAACAAAAAAAAATATATTTCTTTGCCCCTTTTGCTTTTCTATTTGGGGGATATTAAAGAGGGGCAGAACCCTGAAGAAAGCAAACTATAATATTACAAATCGGAGCCAATCTGTTTCCAAGATATGCTCAGATAAGATAGACATTAAGGTTATGTTTGGCAAAATTAACTACTTAGGTCACAGATAGAGATTGAGGTAGTGAATAGCTATTTAGGTAGTAGATAGAAGTTTTTATTTAGCTATTGGGGAATAGCTATTTAGATGAGCAGTTGAAGTAAATGCATGCGGTAAATTTAGTTGTTAGATTAGCTTATTAATGTAAATTGACATAAAATTATATAGATAATTTCAAAATATAAAATTTTCAAAAGGCATTTTTTGACCAAAAAGTCAAGCATTACTTTTGAATGCCAAAGAGCTTATGCCATTAGCTTTTTCAAAAATGCTGACTGAAACACTAAACGATAGATGGTAACCCAAACACTAGGTAACCGAACACCTCTCTGAATGGAGAGGGGATAAGGAAGCAGTAATCTTCTCAATTTGGAAGTTATCTTCACATGGAGTGCTCCTTCCATCACCATAGATACACATTCATTTGCTTTCATTAAACACCATATACGTAGTTATGCAATGTGCTTTTGCCTGTTGAAGATATCCTGCATCTTGCATACATTCGAAAGGTAGTGTTTGATTAGGGGAAAAAATGGAATTTTATACCACATTTTCATTGTTTGGTGCAAAATAAATCATTTTTCATGGAAAAAAAGAAAATATCAACTAAATTGCCCAAGTATCAGAAAAGTCGATCGATGGTCATAACATAGATAAGTGTTGGCTAAATGAAGGAATTTTGAGCTAAAAATTGATGTTTGAGTTTGTTCCAATATTTCTTATTGGACAATCATGTTTCAATCTAGACATCGAAATCATTTTAATGGTGACAAAGGTTGATTTAATTGTTCGATTGATGATAAATGCCAATTAATTGTTCAAGTGGCCAAAAATATCAATTGATTGTCCTGACGGAAAAGTGTTGACCAAAAGAAGAAATATCAAGCTCAAAATTTTGATTTGAATTTAATTTAGTTTTTCCTATTCGATGATTAAATTTTGATCCAAACCATTAAAATTGTTTTCGTAGAGAAAAATATCCTTTAATTATTTAAGTAGCAAAAAATGTCGACCAAATTGTTGTGATCGAGAAAAAAATTGACTAAAATGGGAAAATTTAATCTCAAAATCTAGATTTGTGTCCATTTTAATCTTTTCAGTTTCACCTATACAGTTAAAATTGTTCTAATGGTGAAAAATGTCAACTAAATTGTTTAAGTAATAAAATAAGTCCACTAAATTGTCATCATAGAGACAAATATTGATAGAATAAAGGCAAATTAAACTCAAAATCTGGCATTGAGCGTATTTTAATCTTTCTCATTGGACAATCAAGTTTCGATCCAAACCGCTGAAGCCAAATTTTGCATCTAAATTGCCACTGACCATATTGTCAAGAGAGTTAAAGGAAGAAAATCAATTTCCTTTATTCTATAAATGAAAATCATTTTCTTTCATTGCGGTGAAAATTATTTTTATTGGGAAAAAGTTTTCCACCCTTTACTATGCCAAACCACGAAACTTTGAAAAATCATTTTTTGGGAAAATAATTTTTTCTCAACCAAACACTAACTGAAAAAAATCATGAAACTATAAGGACCACGACCTAGAAACCTAGATGCGTGCCCAACGAATGGTTTGATTTGAAGAAAAAACAAATCATAATTAAAACAGTAAAGGCTACCTGGCTAAGAAAGTTAGGGAGCAGCCTTGATCTAGGATCCTGACTGGGATCTTGGGCAAGTGTTGAGACTAGTTTTCTGATCCAACTGCCTAACAGTCTCACTATGTAAGTGAAGAGAATGGACTGCAATTTTAGTCTAAGAACTCAGTCGAGTTCCTATGTTAAGATAAAGTCTAAATTTCTGGCTTCAATGCAACTGCTGATGGGATCACGAAGTTGCCTAATCCAAAAAGATTTAACAAAAAATAATAAATTTAATTAATAGAGTAACAATGGATTTTTAGGAAAACTTGTAGAACCAAACTTGCTCTCTAAAACAAACATAAATTGAAAAGGACACCGAAATGGACAATCGGTTCATTTTAAAATGGTTTTCAAAGGACCCCCAAATAATTCCTAAAGTGGGGACCAATTGACTCCTTAGGCTCGAACCAAGGGTCTATATTCGGGCCAAATATCATGATGGAATACATCACAATATCATCCGTTATCACTGACGACATCTACTAATCAACATGACAAATTAAAAATGATGATACTTAAAACCACAAGGATACAACATGGTAGGATCAACCAAATAAGATAATATGAAATTGAAAGCATAGCGTTAGCCTAAAAGAATCAAAACAAATAATTCAAATTATTACAACGGGTAAGAGCTACACTAACTAAAGATGACATCTTTACTCAAATTTGAAATTGAATAAAGACCACAAGAAAAGAAAAGAGAGAGAGAAAGATGGGTAGCTAAAGTTGTGCTTTGAGATGACATACCTGATCTACATGGGAACCTAGCAAAATGACACCTCCTTAATAATTAACCAATGTCTTACGCTTAATGGCTCCATTCCATGTGCTTCCATCAAGATTTTTTGCCATCTTCTCTCAAACATTTGGTATGTTTCTTTTAGCATCTTTAACCCTAAGATAAGCCTCCTTTTATAGTGGTTAAATGGGTGATACGAGCTGACTAGAAAACTCAACTCTTAGTAGGCTTAATCTAATGGATGCACCCATCTAGATAACACTCTACATCCTTAGACACATGCTTTAGATACAGAATGGAGGATATCTCGGTAGAGATCCTTGTAGAGAATCGGGCTGGATCGCTGGCTACCAAGTACCTTGCCCAATCCCCGGTTGATTCAGGCTATGTTCCAATCAAGCTCTAGGCTAATTTTGTGCTATGGGCCAAGGTGGGTTTTTTCACGCTTTGATTCTCTCCCTTTTTAACTTCAATTAAAGATTAATCTACTAGGCCTGCAAATATACAGAATAAGGAATAAATTTCATCATCAGGAATTTTATAAGAATAGAGATGCCTTTTTTAGACATCTATAGTTAGCCTTCACTTTGATCGAGTTTATGTAATTAGGTGAAGGTTAAAGTAGTTAGCTTCTTGTTCTTAGCTATTTAATTCTCTATTTTGACATTTTGCCAGTTTAGCCATTTTGAATTGACCTTAATAAGGCCGCAAGCATACGGTGGCATTGTAGCAAATCAAGGTCGATCCCATAGAGATTAGGTTAATCTATCATGTCATGTTTTCTCATGATGGGCTAAATGAATCAAAATTTGATATAGAAATTAAACTAATCAGCTGTCTAATCTAATGGATAAATAATAATTGGAATTAAGTAAAATAAGCAATCACCTGATCCACGCATCAATCTAGCACTTCTTCCTTAACTTGTTGTTTTAAAACCGATAATCGAAGTATCACAATGCTTTTTCAAGGGGAAGTGAAATACCTAAATCTAACCAATTACCATTTCTCAATGGCTCTCGATTTATTTGGGTTCATTAAGCATGCGATTCTCATATTTGTGGTTTCTCAATTGGTGTGCTTTTTGAAGATTCCACACAATGAAGTCAAATCCTAGGGATTCTAGTATCAAATTTCATCTTTTAGTACTTCATCCAATACCCAAAATATGCAAGAAAGTGATCGAATTCCTCACAAGATAATGAACTTCTAGAATTCAATAAAACAATCCGACAAATTGCAAAGCACCAAATGATATCAACACAAGATTAAGAAATTAACAAATGTTTGGATAAATCCAAGATCAAACAAGAAAGATAATTGAAGTTACAAAACATAAATCTAAATTTAGAGAAGAGAAGAGAAGAGAAGAGAAAACAGATGCTCAGCTATGATCGCGCTTGAATCGTCATGCAAACTGGAATGGAATCCTTGCAATTCTTTTCTTAAACTCACTCCCTCTCCCTTTAGTCTAATCTAAATCCTAATCTAATTGATAAAATTTGAGAGAGGAAATGGAATGACGGGATGACGGGTTTTTTTTTTCTGCTGCAAAAATGGCCTTATTTATACAGAAACACAATCAGCGTCAGCCACACGATGAGGAAAAACAAACAGGCTAGCAGTTAGGCCTCCACCACGAGCAGACCGTTGTGCTTGCTAGATCCGAAATCTCCTGCACTTCTTTTGCTCCA
This sequence comes from Lophocereus schottii, assembly GCA_002740545.1. Classification (NCBI taxonomy): domain Eukaryota; kingdom Viridiplantae; phylum Streptophyta; class Magnoliopsida; order Caryophyllales; family Cactaceae; genus Lophocereus; species Lophocereus schottii. The sequence continues at coordinate 32,577 of NCQV01086491.1, forward strand.
TAGGCATAGGAGTTGGGGTACCTCCATGGCGGCCAATATGCACTCAAATCAAGGTCAATTGTTGGGTCAAATGGTCTAAAATCCTACAAAAGTTGCCAAAGAACCATACCCTAGCATAAAACGAGAATAGAAATATAAATTATAACATGAAGCACTCAATTCTCCCTAAAAATTCAGCAAAATGACCCTAAAATGTTACACTTTTAGCACTTATCAAAACTCCCACATGCTTAAACCACTGCTTGTCCTCAAGCAAACACTAGATAAAATTGACAAAGGGAGATGCATCTAGGAGTCAAACACATAATAACCTTCTTAAAATAGGCAAGTCATAGTATATCACAAGCATGAATAGCAAGCAATGGCAACCGTAAATAGTGCACAAAACATTTTAAAATTAGTAGGAGGAAAAGTTTTTCAAAAAAAAAAATACGAGACCACAAGCTCAACATCAACGTTGATCACCCCCAGAGAACCATAAAGCATTTCATGCAAGCACAGGAGACTGTGGAGCTAAATAGACTGGTAGAACCTCAATTTTGAAAAATGTGAATTACTCATGTGTTTGAAATATAGCATAGGTCCACTCAAAATTCATTCCAAAGATGCAATCTACCATGAGCTTGACAAGGCTCTTAAATTCTCCACCACTAAAATATAATGTGCACAAGATGATTAAGAGGAGTTTATATGAGTTGTAAGGTGGGCTAGAAGGGTTGAAGGAAATAAGTGAACCAATGCATGTGCGACAAATGTAGAGCTACTTAGCCAAGCGACTAGGGAGCAACCAATAAACCACCAAAAAACCATGAAAATCACTAACACTACAAACTCCAGCAATTCAATGAACAAACCCCACAAATAAAATAGGAAATGAGTTGGCAAAGAAAGGAATGCAAGCTACTTACCTGTCCAATGCCAATCACTTAGTCATTTTCTTTTTGCTTTTTTTTCCCCATGATTTTCTATTTTTTTTCTTTTTTCTTCAACATAACTTTTGTTTCTTTTGTTTTTTTTTTTTAGAAATGAAACGAAAATTGCAATTATTAAAAGGCATAAGATTACTAACTGTCAACTCATAGTCTAATACATATACACAATCCATATAAGAGGGAACCAAAGAAAATGCTCAATATCATTAATCCCTCAACAAAGCAACATACCAAAGCCACCTTAAATTCAATTGTCCCCAAAACCACCAACTACATAGATGAAGTGATGCTCCAAAGACTTGGCTTAAGGGTAGGAGTATGTGTTTAGCCAAGAGTTACTATGAAGGGATTACAACAATGACGGATATAAGCTTAAAAGAGCTAGCAAAAGGGAAAAACATGTAACACAGGGGTAGGCTATTTGGCTTTATGGCTAAAATGACCGAAGAAAAAAAAATTACCTCTATTATATTATCAATTATACACATGCGAATATAATTTTGAATAAGAGTCTAGGCAAGTTCTAGAGATACAACATGAAGGAAACATCCACATGAAAGAAACACGAGACTAAATATAATGATTACTCAAAAAAGGTCTCAAAATCTCACGGGTACCAAAGTCTCATTAAGTTCATAAAATGACTCAATGTACCAACATTAGTGCTAAGGATACGAAGGGATAATAAAGTTCTCAATCAAGCCAAGGGCCAAAACAAGAAATATTTACAAAACCTTCAAAAATTTTCACACCAAAAGTGATTACATATGAAAAGTTACTCAAGCTTACTCAAGCTATTTTGCCTCTCAAAAACAGCATTGGAGGTTATCTCAAACCAATCCCCACCATCTCTACATGCAATCTTATATGCAAATCTAAAAGCAACCAAATGCAAAACACTAATACAAAAAGAAACCTAAAACTATATGTTACAACAAGTATGCAAACTAATAACTAAAATAGAAAACATAGAAACTACCCTTCCCCCATACTTAGACAAAGCATTATTATTCAAAGGAAAGAAAGTAAGAGAAGGGAAAGGGAAAACAAAAAAAGAACATTCTCACTAGGTCAGGTGCTAGGTGCAGTTAAGTTAAGGCCTCCTTGCAAATGGGGCAAATGGCGCATTAACCACTCCGTCACAACTTCAAGACTCCACTCATCAAATTGGATGTCGTTAAAACACACAGGAGCTTATCAAACTCCTGGGACCATAATTTAGAAAATACAATGTAAGAGGCAATAACCAAAATCACACCGAAGAGTATAAATATCCTCTTAACCTTGGTAAAGACCATAGAAAAATCAGAAGAAGGATTAAAGAATGTAGTCCGCATGATTTTCTCATGAAAATCTCCTAAGCATATACAATAAGGATCAATGGAGGGATCATACCCTCTAAGATGCCATAGGGACACATAATCATCAACATTCCCACCAATCATATTAAACAGGTTGTTCTCATAGCCTAAATTAACATTAGCATCATAAATCATAAAATTGTCAATAGGCGCATCAAGAAAATACTCAGGGGAAGGAGACGGTAATGAACAAATAGGTGAAACATGGGAATGACCAAGGGGATTAGGGAAAACATTATTTCAACAAAGGCTAGTAAAGTCCTCATACATAAGCACATCACGTGACCCCTCTAAAAGAGTCTTATCTAGATCATACACCTCATCTAAAGTATCTTCCGACTTAAAATGTGCATTAGCAACATCAAACCTAGCAATGACCCTAGAAGGGTGACCCACCTCCAACGCCATGCACTGAGTTAAAGGAAAGGATGAATCATGTAAGGTTAGGACAATATCAGTATTGTCCTTAGGTGATGTAAAGTCAGGTTGCACACAGCATGCATAATAAGGACATAAATTTTTATTATGGTCAGAAGAGTTACACAAGTAACACCAGAAAGGACATAATAAAATCTAGAATACAATGCATAAGGATCAAGAAATGAATATCTAGAAACAAGACTAGCCTCCTCAAATTCAAATGATTAAATTTCTCACAAGATAATAAACTTTTAGAATTCGATAAAATAATCCGACAAACTGCAAAGTACCAAATGATATCAACATAAGATCAAGAAATTAACAAATGTTTGCATAAATCTAAAATCAAACAACAAAGATAATCGAAATTACAAAACGTAAATCTAAATTTAGAGAAGAGAAGAGAAGAGTCGAGAAAAGAGACGCTCAGCCAAGATCGCTCTTGAACCGTCGTGCAAAGCCGGAATAGAATCCTTGCAAATCTTCATTTCAACTCACTTTCTCTGCCTCTAATCTAATCTACATCCTAATCTACTTGATAAAATTAGAGAGAGGAAATGGAATGATGGGATGATGATTTTTTTCCCTACTATGAAAAATGGCCTTATTTATAGAGGAACACAATCAACCTCAGCCACACAATGAGGAAAAATGAACAGGCTAGCAATTATGCCTCCACCACTGTACGTGGCATCCACCACAGGCAAACCGTGGTGCTTGTTGCATCCGAAATCTTCTGCTCTTCTTTTTCTCCAAGGGCATAAGAGTTGGGGTACCTCCGTGGTGGCCAATATGCACTCAAATAAAGGTCAGTTGCTGGGTTAAATGGTCTAAAATCCTGTAAAAGCCACCAAAGAATCATATCGAAGTATAAAACGAGAGTAGGAATATACATTATAACATAAAGCACTCAATTCTCCCTAAAAATATAGCAAAATGATCCTAAAATGATATACACTTTTAGCACTTATTAGACCTTTCACTTGGTACCATGTGAGCTTGAAGGCTTCTGGCCAGATTCATATGAACTTGTTGGTGCATAAGCCTAAGGACATGTAGTGAAATCTGTGCAAACTTCTTGGCATGTCAGCTTGACGACTTGTGGCAAGATCAATGCAAAATTCTAGGCATTTTAACCTAAAAACCTATAGCTAGATCCTTGTAAACTTGTTGTCGTGTAAGCCTAAAGACCTGTAGCCACATCCCTATGAACTTGTTGGCATATGGCCATATCCTTAACTTGTCATTGATGAGCTGTTAAATCTTTAAGTTTGACTTTTTTTAGTGCTGCTCGGACACTAATATTCTTCTAATGGGAGCTTACTGAATGTTGAAATGTTTAATACATTGCAATGGCCTTTTATGCTAAGATAAATACAATGGGATCTCCTTCATGGCTAGATCCTCTTGGACTTCGTCACCTCATAATATAAAGTTGCGTTGGTGTCTTGTGTATAAGGATATAGGTGAATTACCCGAGGGTGATGGTGCTTGTGTAAAGCCTACCTTGAGGCTAGAGTTAGCCCCTACTTTGATTGAGCTTATGTAAGGTGAAGGCCAAGTGATAGACATCTTCTATAACAGTTGTTGATGCAATCTTATGAACCTTTGATATGGACTCATGGCTGGCTAGGTTACTTTCCCTTCTTGTAGGATTGCTATCATGTCTAAATGCATACTTTTTTGATCTATAATTGCTGAGAAATCAAGGCACAAGATAGAGCAGTAAATAGGCTAAAGATCTATGTCTAGGTGCAGGTACACGTCCGAACCTAGTTGAGACTATGCATGTATTCTGATTATGCATGTATGTGATGACTTAACCTTGTATATATGTAGGTGGACATCTAATACTAAGTTTGGGGTCTATCAGTTAAGACCCGATTAAGGTAGGGAAGACTGACGGGTTAGATGTAGTGCTATTTTGTAGCTTAGGTCACAATGTATTGTTGGATGAGAGGCAAAGATTTAATTGATTAGTGGTTAGGCCATGTTACACCTTACTCAAGATAGGGAATTGTTACTTTTAAGGAAGGAGTAACTTTAATTTTACATTAAAATGCTCCTATTCTAAAGAAGCATCTAATTGCTATTTGTTGTTATAGAAGCCTTAAATGTATATGGATGTGGTAGATAAGAATGCTTTTGTTGGTAGTGCCTAAATAGCCCCTAGTTTAACATAAAGAATATGGTTATCTCCTTCCTAGAAAATATTTACTATGGTGAAAGCCCTAATTATCTAGGAAAATGTAGGGGAACCCCCAATCTTACATAATGGGCAAGTACCCGTTTAGAAAAGTAGAGATGTGGACTCTTGAATTTGTAATCGTGGTTGAGGCAAAGAGTCCTAAATTTTGCAGCGAAGTTCAGATTGAATGCTATAATGGTTGGGAAGAAGTGGTAGAGTGGATGAATGGTTTGTTGAAGCCATTTTTAATGGGAGTAGGTAATAAAATGTTTCCTTGTCCTCAAAACTCAAGGTTTTACTTTGCTCTCCTTTTGTT
>NCQV01086491.1:37929-49793 GCA_002740545.1 Lophocereus schottii
CTATGTATCCAATGTAGAATCATGCTTCTGGGTTAGAGAGCTAACGGAAAGGAATCTATGTGAAGACTTAAATAACCCTTCTGAAATTCTCAAGTGTGCATGAGCTATGAGATTAGTGCAGATTGAAAATTTCTTCCTTTTTATTTCTTATTTTCTAGCCTTTTTTTCATTTCTCGTGCCTCCTAAAGTGGGATCATTCTATCCGAATTGATTTCGCTCATGATACACTCTCGCTCTTTGGTTAGGCTAGATGTAGTTATAAAAGAAATAGGTTCCTCAAAGGCTCAAATGGATGCCAAGTGGTAACTGATAAGGTTTAACAAAGGTATTAATGCAGGTTACCAAAGGAGGTATCCTATCCTAGGCATGTCCTTTAAAGTTGCTTGACCAATTATAATGAAATTTTTAATCTTTCCCTTTTTTGGATGAGGGATTAAAATCCTCAGTCCCTTTTTTATTATATTTATCTCCCTATCCTTTTGTCTAACTCGCCTTGTGAGGTTTTCAAGCAAGCCTTTTTTTTTCTTTTTTTTTTGTTTGACTTGGATTCTTCAGAGGATAGAAGTATTCCATACAAGACAAAAGAACAAATGGAGGGAAATGTTCTATTAATAAATCAAGACTACATCAGGCTTACTCTTATGATGGAAAAGAAAAATAGGTGAATTAACATATAACTATAAGTTAAGCACGACATTGGATTAACATGTACCATATCACTGAATTCAACAACACTCAAGACCCCTTATGCGAAGGTGTTTCTTCATAGTTACCTCGTTGTCCATAGATATAAGAGGATATATAGACCTTGGACTTGGATCCATTATTATATAAATAAATAGGTCCCACTCTTGTCCTTAGTGGTATGAAATGGCTAAGATGCCATCACACAAACCAGGTGGTTGATTAGCCTTAGGTAAGAGAAGCTGCCCTGACTTGAACATGCTTTCTAGATGATTCTTGAAGGTCCAACAATATTTAATATCATCACCTCGTGCACGGTGATATTTTTAATACTTACTCAGGTCCCAGTTCTTAGACTTTTGGTGTTCTCTGTCACAGGTATGATTAGGAGGAGGTTGATCTTGCCTTTGGAAAGAAGGTGTTCTAGTGCTTACATATAAGTGGTTCATGTGTGAGTGTACTTAATGTAACGGTCTAAAGCATGCACCTCTTTGCTTGTGGAACCATTGCCTTTCTTATCACTATTATGATGGCTACACCTCCAATTGTTAGTAGTTTTTATGGGTGTGTCTCTAGCTAGCTCTTATTCCACAAGCATGCTGATATTCTTCAATATTATAGAGTTTTTGAATGGTGTGAACTTTCGATGTTGCTTATAAGTGGGTTGTAGGTTTCTGATGAACAATGTTATTTAATCAGCCTTTCAGGGTGGGTCCACCATATAGGCAAGCTTTGCCTTCCATTGAGTGAGGGCATTAGAAACGTCTTGCTTATTCTCCTATTTGATTAGTTCTAAGTTCCAAAGTGCAATTGATAGGTCATTATTGTATGGATACTAACATAGAAAATCTTTACAAAGAACATCCCAGTTTGTGACCTTCCATGGGTCAACAATATATAGCATCTCATTACATCCTTATCAAATGTCTAAGGAAAAATAATGTGAAAGATATCCTTGTTAATTCCTTTCAAAGTCATAAAACTGATAAAATTTCTTATATTATGGTGAGAGTTCTCAATCCCAGGAAATTGGATATCTAACATGGTGACCTTAAGGGGCAAATTCCCTTTTATGAATGAAGTGAATCCCCTATAGTCAACAAAAAAATTATAAAATGTTGATGACTCCTTGAGTAATTACTCTATGCGATCTAGTCATAAATTAACTTAAGGGAAATCCTTTTCTCCTTCTTTCTCTTTCTTCTTTCCATCTGCTTCATCTTCCCTTTCTTCGTTCTAAGGTTTCTCACCATCTCATTTTGGGGTGTTCTTCGTAAGGGTTTGAAGCATAGCGGCCATTAGTTCCATCTTTTTCTCACTTTCATCCATCTTAGCTTGCATTCCTTCTAGCATTTTCATAACTTATACCATTTTGTTGCCTCCCATATGGGTCGGTAAAGGATTGGACTTTGACTTTGACTTTGACTTTGACTTTGACTTTGATTTTGACTTTGCACTTGTAGGTAGGGTTTTGCTGACTTCTTGAGAAAGGATGGCTCCCGATTCATGGGCTTTGCTTGTATACCTTTATAATCTTCCCTAGCCTAATTAATCAGATGCCGTTTAGAGCTGTGGAATGTTATAGTGGTGAATAATGGAAATAAAAGGTCAACACATGGGCTAAACAAGATGGTTAATGTCTTACAGTCTGGTGATGAATAGAGAAGGACTGGTTAGGCTTAAGGGCTTAGCCTATGCTAGAAGGGATAGCGATAAGAAGTTAGATTTTGGCTACCAATTTTAGATGAAATGAGGCCTTACCCTACATTGGGCTCTAAGTTGGGCTTAAAAAGCTAACAGAAAGGGCTAAGTTGGATCTAAGTCTATCTTTGGTGAGTCACACGCCTATACTAGGCCTAAACTTGACTTTAGTTTAGTTTGTCTAGAATGGGCTAGTTTAGGCATGTAGGTAAATATAGGTTGACATATGCATGGATACTATAGGAATGGATGTATGATGTATTTATGGACTTATGTATAGATTAAGTATCTTGGTCCTAACTCAACTTGTTATGAATAAGATGCACGATTGGATGCGACCTCGAATGGTAGGACTTTAAAGGTCTAATGGGTCACATTATTGACTATTCATGTTTAGATGGATTCATGGACTGCGCATGATAAGGCCAAATGATAGATGATGCTTTGAGCCTAGGTGGTCCATAATGTATATGATAGGGCCTAACAACCACCTTTAGACTTTCCTAATCATGTAATGAGACTTGTCAGTTCATGACTTAAAGGGACCTAGACATACACTAATGATATCGACCTCATATTATGATATATAGACAATTCCTATTCGTCTTTTCCTAATGTAAGACCAAAAAACTTGGATGTAACATAATCTATGAAGTCCAAAACTTGACCGCATCCTTAATTAGGCCATACGAACATTTTTCCCTGGACACAATGATGTTGTTATGAACCCTGAAACATTAATACATGGGTTTTTGGTTAGAGACCAACTTTAAAAAGACCACAAGAGTTATAAACATTTATAGAATCATGCATGCACATGAATTCCAACCTAATCAAAAGTTCTAAGTTATAAGTGATTTAGATGAGGTTTAGAACAATCCTCTTGTAACCCGAATGCTTTGTCGTCCATAGGGTGCGTGGCAAGACTGGATATAGCAGCCCCAATTTAACCTTAATAAATAGCTAAAGACTTGACTAATTAAATATGTGATGGGTAGTGGAAGACCTTTAAATCACTCACATTATAGCCATTTCTAATTTAGAAAGCAAGCTTTAAAAAAGTTCTATGAAACTGTACATATAAAACATCTCACCTGTACAATTTTTTCTTTGATTTTATTTTAATGACATGAATTATAAATAGAGTTATGAACTTGAGAAATCAAGACGCATCTTATTTTTTGGGTGAATTTTTTAGCATTTAAAAGCAAACCATTGCAAAATAGTTTTAACTTTGAACTTTTGTATCCTTAGCTTAGCCCTATAGATATCTATACTAGTTGAAAACCAAAATTCATTTAACATGCATACCTTTTCAGTAAACCACAAATGTCTACAAAAAGACTACTCCATTTGCAAATTAAAAAGTAACGACCTCCATGATGGTTAACAATAAAAAGGGCTCTTTGATAGCACACATAGCATCGGTGCTTCGAGGATCAGATCAGAAGGGATCCAGGGCCATGCATGTACCAATGAGTGAGCCACGCGGTGGATTAACACATTCACTAATAGCTTGATTAAGGTTAACTTGGGGGCATCACACTAGAACATTCTGTTGCTATACATATCATGCAAATTAAAAACAGTTTGCTAAGATCAGGTGAAATAATTGCCTGCTCAGTTAGAAGTCTGATAGACCCACCAGGTGACTAATTATTTTCTTGAGTAGCTAATAATAGGCATTGACCTAGTAGTGTTATTAATCCTTATAGGGTAGTACCTTTAATGCAACGATGCCGATTGTAAGTCTAATTAAAATAATTTAGCGTTTTGATTTTCAACTCTCATCCTCCTTAGAAAAATGTCTCCAGTGGAGTTGCCACTTTAAGGACCATGACTCGGAACCCCAGGTGCAGTCCTCCATGAATGGCTTAACTACCTTGCTCAGTGTGTGGTTTGGCTTTGATTTTTTTCATTTTGAAAAAAAGAAATGAATCAGGCTTACAAAAGTAAAGCTGCCTAACCCAATGATTTGGGAAACAACCCTAATCCTAGTCGGGATCCTAGGCTAGTGTTGAGCCATGTTTTTTGGCCCATCTCCCTAGTAGTCGCCCTAGCTGAGCCAAGTAATTGGACTTCAATACTAGTATAAGGACCAAGTCGGATTCCTGCGCCAAAGGTAGGGTCCAGGTTTCTAGCTTAAACACAACTACTTCTGGGATCCCGAACTGCTTAATTCGAAAATTTTTAATAAAAAATATTAAATTTAATTAATACAGTGGCCATTGAGTTTTTAGAAAAGGTTACAAACCTAAACCTACTCTCTAAAACGGATCACAAATCAAAAGGGACACGAAAATGGACAATTGGTTCGTTCTAAAGAGGTTTTCAAAAGTCCCCAAAAGAATAACTAAATTGGGGATTGATTCACTCCACAAGCTCAACCAAGGACTTCAGTTCAGGGGCTAGAGCTATGATATCATGATAGAATGCATCATGATATTACCTGTCATCATTGATGACCTCTACTAATCAATCTAGAAAATTAAAACTAATTACACTTAAATAACAAGCATGCAACATATTGGGATCAACTACTTTATGTAATATGAAATTGATTAGTCCAAAAGAATCCAAAGATATAATTTAGATTACGACAGCAGTGCATCCTTATCAAAACCCAAAACTGAACAAGGCAATCAAGAAGAGAAAACAGAGAGAGAGAGAGAGAGGGGGGGAGAGAGAGAGTAGGGTTAGTTTATCTACTGGGCAATTCAACAGAATAACGTCTCCTTAATAACTAACTGATGTCTCACTCTTAATGTCTCTCAATATTTTTAGCATTCAATGTGTCTCTGTCATGATTTTTTGGTGCCTCCTTCCCAATTTGGTGTGTTTTCTTAAGTGTCTTTAACCCTAAGGAGTAAGCCACCTTTTATAGTGCTTAAAGGAGTGATATAAGCTGACTAGAAAAAGGAGATCTATTTCAACTTGTAGTAGGCTTAATTTAAACGAACACGTCTGTGCAGATAAGATTTTGCTTATTGAGACACGTGTTAGATGCAAAATAGAGGCAACGTGCCTGGGATGCCTGTAGGGAACCAGGTCGGGTTCCCATTGGGTACCAATTAAAGTACCCTACCCAGGCTAGTTTAGCCAAGGGTCCACTCAAATTCTAGGCTAATTTTGTGCAATGGGCCAGGGTGAGTGTTTTTTCCCCTATTTTGTTTGTCTCCTTTTTAGACTTGAGTTAAGGATTAATAAGCTAGCCCCAATTATAGATATTGAGGCATAAGTTTTATTATTGGGCATTTCATAAAATTCAAGATGCCGTTTTTGTCATCTACATGACACATTCTTCATATTTACTCTGTAATTTTAAAAAATGCAATGAATTAATAATGTCCAAGAAGCTTAATAACCATAGTTTACCTCAAATAGTGCAAATAGGTTAAAAATATATAGAGTGTCTGACCGAAAACAAACCAGTGGTATTATATCAAGTCATCATCTAACTAGCATAAAACTTTTATAAAAAGAACGATACCCTGAATCATTTAAAACATCACCAACAACATACGTTGTCCCTTTATGCCGGTCGATATACCAAATGATTACAAACCAAATATGATCACCCAGGCTTGATATGGGGATAAGAAAATGAATCTTCCTTAGATAGTTAAAATAATCCATCTTAAACTAACTGCTTTTCTAATGTGTCGCGCTAGATAATATACATCTTAACCTTTAGAAAACACATTAAGGCAGCAACATCAAACTTTTGGCTTTATATTATAACCTTAAGTTAAAGGGTATTGCCAATGGTGGTCACACAGTGATAAGGAAAGGAAATTCATTTGTCACTCATTAAATAGGTTGTCATTTAGAACATACTATATGAGAGTGTGTCATGGCAAAGCTTCCATTACGCCGGGCATGTCACTCTTCCATGCTATGCAAATCCTAAGTATGGCTTTTACCAAAAAAAACCAACCTGAGCCACTAGATCAACATACCTAATGTTAATCTTGGCACTCAAGAATTAGCAATAAGGCATTAATGTCAAGCCATGATATTTCATATTTGACTTTCAAAAGTCTCGTCTTAGACTCGCTGAGGTGATTACCAGACATTGTAGCTTATCATTCGTACAATGTAAATATACTAATAATTCAGTATTATAAACAAACAACAACAATATTTTAAAGTCTCATCCTACCTACTACTCAAGTGCTAGGGCAATTGCCTATGTGATTAGGTCAATTGGAAGTCTGATCACATGTTAATGTGCCTTATAATGTAATTGCATAATTGTGGATGTTTAAAAGGAGACATTAATCTTTAATTCACAAATACTTAATACAAAAAACCATATCCATCATACACTTGGATAAATCCAAATACTAAGTTCTATGTAGTCCTAAACTCCTCACGTGAGCTTTGAAAGCATCTCTGGGGATATGCTTAATTAAAAGATCTGTTATCATCTTACTTATAAATATATACTAAATGACAACTTATTTCCTTTTTATGGCTTCTTGAACTAAATGATAATGCCTCCTTATATGCTTTAGTTTTCCTATGGAAATTAAAATCTTTACCAAACTGAATGACAGCAGCATTGTTACACATCATTTTTACGAGATCATTAATTTGAGGTGTGAGGTTGAGATTCTGGAGAAAACTCCTCATCCATGTAGCCTCCTCAGCAGTAAGCAGTAGGTAGCATATTCTGCTTCCATGGTTAAAAGTGCTATGTAGTCTTATTTCTTACTACACCAAGACATGGCTTCCCTACCTAGGGTGAATACATATCCTAAGGTTGACCTAGACTCATCTAGGTCACCACCCCAATCAGCAGTTAGGTAAACCCACAACTATAGGTTCCTATTTTAATAGTGAAGATTAGGTCATTTATACTACGCATGTAGCAAAAGGTTCTGCTTACAACTTGCCAATGAGCAGATCGTAGGTTACGTTGGTATCGACTTACCAAACCAACCGCAAAGCAAATGTCTCATTGTGTACACAACATGACATATATTAAGCTGCCTACTGCACTTGTATAGGTGACATTACTCATTCTCTCTTTTTTTTATCTGCTTTAGGGCATTAGTAAAGACTTAAGGTTATACCTTTTTTAATTGGAGTGTCCATAGGCTTAGAATAATGCATCCGAAAATATTCCAAGATTTTAATAATTTGTACTTCTTGACTTAAACCAAGAAGCTTCTTGGAATGGTTCCCAGTTATTTTCATGCCTAACACATACCTTGTCTTACCATGTCGTTTATCTCGAAGGTGGAGAATAACCACTGATTAGTGGTTTTGATCATCTCCATGTTGTTTCCAACCAGTAATATGTCGTCAACATGCAAAGTAAGGAAGATAGTGCTCTCCGCAGTTTTCTTTACATATACACAATGGTCTTCTGAAACCATGGTTAGGCCAAAAGAAAGAATGGCTTTATGGAATCTGAAATACCATACTGTGAACGATTTCTTGGAACCATGAAATAGACCTTTTAAGACAATAGACTTTGTCCTTTGATGCAAAACCAATAGGTTAATCCATGTAGATTTCTTCATCAAGACCTTCATTAAGGAAAACAGTCTTTATGTCCATTTGAAAAAAATTCTAAGTCCAAATGAGCAGCCTAGAAGTAAGAGAATGAAGGTAATTCTCACCACAGGATAAAAAAATCTCTTTGTAGTCTACTCCTCAATTTGGGTAAACCCCTTTGTCACTAAATGGACTTTAAACTTATTGACTGATCCATCAAACCGATCTTTTATCTTGAAAATCCACTTGTTTGAGGAGGGAGATCAAGTAGTTTCGAAATATTATTTTTTGCTATAGTGTCCACTTATTTCTAATAGCCTTTTGAAAAGAGATAGGTTCATTTATTTCCAAAGGAGTGCATAGGAATATTTCTTCTTTGATTTGAAAATATCATCGAGAAATTCTTCCATGCTAACTTCTTCAGAGTCTTGGATCTTCATTTGTTTGACTCACTAAGGAGTTCCTTCCCCTATCTCTAGGATGTGTAGAGACCTTAATGGGTAGAGAACCACTCTCGCTATCCCTCAGAGATGTGGGATCCTGAATAGGTGGAGTAACCTCATTTTCAAGAATTGGAGATTGAGGGTGAACCTCATTCTTTGGCTGGTTCTCTTGTGTAAATAAATCCTCATTATCTCTTGCAGACATTGGAAAAGCACTATCCTTGGTGACATCGTGAGTGCGTAAATTTTCCCCCTCATCAAGAGATAGTGGATCATCCTACTGTAACTCATACAACTGTAATTCCTTTTTTGATTTCACTAACACCTGAGAACTTATCCTCAAGGAACTCAACATTGTTTGGAATCCACTTTTGCCATACCACTATTATGGTGTTCACTAAACATAAAATATCCTTTAGAATGCTCACGATACCTTATGAACACCAGTTTGGTGGCACTTGGATCAAGTTTCTCATATTTATAGGTTGGGTTGTGTACATAACTAGTCGAACCCCATTGATGTAAATGATCCAAAGAGACCTTTCTAACATGCCATAACTCACATCGAGTGGCAGATGCACTCTTACTTGGCATGCAGTTGAGAATATAAGCTATTGTGATCAACACATCCCCTAAAAATTGATTAGAAGGTTGGTGTATGCCATCATTGACCTGACCATGTCAAGCGTTGCTCGATTCCTATGCTCTGCCACACTATTTTGTTGTGGAGTGCTAGACGCATCAGTTGTCTACGTATACCCTTATCTCGACATAACCCCTTACACATATGTGAGAGATATTCGTGACTATTATTAGTTCAAAGAGTCTTAACTCTCTATTGTAACTAGGTCTCTATATTGGCTACAAAACATTTGAATGCATCTAGTGCCTCGTAGCGATGATATAATAGGTATACATACCCATATCTTGAATAGTCATCTACAAAAGTGAGGAAATAGATAGCCCCATCATGTGCTTTAACATTCATAGTCCTGTAAATATCAGAGCGAATAATTTCTGAGGGACTCGAAGCCCTAGAAGCCTTACCAAAAGGCTTCGTGGTCACCTTGCCATCTACTCATGGCTCACATCTAGGTAATTTAACCTTAGTGAATTAGTCCAATGAATGTTCTTTAGCTAGTTTATTCATCTTATGTTGGCCAATATAACCCAATCTAGCACGTCATTTAATTGATTCAAAATTATAATAAAAATGTGAGGCAAAGACAAAAGATTAATTATTATAACAATCATCTAAATCAAGCAAAAGGAAATCATTTTCCAAAGTAGCGTGGCCAAACATATTGCCACTGTGCAAAAGGTCCAAACCATCCATACGAGAATTAAAAAAGAACATTAATTTCGTTAATGAAACTAAAGACAAAAAGCAAACTTACAGCCTAGTTGCATAGAGAGAATTGTGGAGAAGCAACGTATTTCCCCTACGTAATTTGAGCTTGTATGTCCCAATGCCCAGAACATCTTCTTCACTACCATTTCCTCGCACAATAGTCTGTGAACCCACCAGGTAGTAATGAAAGTCCACGAAGCTAGCTCAATCTCAAACTATATATTTGCTTGCTCCCATATCTACAATCCAATTAGGAAAAGAATTAGCAACCAATACATGGGAGCAACAAGCATACAATTTAGGAGAATAGGTAGAGAACAGTACATTGGGAGACTCTGGAAAATCCCAAGCACAATGGCCTTTCTTACCATAATTATAGCACTGTACTTGTGCTATGTTCTTCTTTTTATTATGTGCAGCCTTTAGGTTATTGGTAACACCACCCTTAGGCTTACTCTTTGGGGGCAGTGAGAACCTCTCTTAAATTGTCTGCCTCGACTGTTCTTGTTACTTTTAGGCCCATTTCCCTTAACAACAAGGGCAACGTTCGAAGAACTGAACATTTTTAGGCGTTCTTCTTTAAATGCTAAGGTTCTTGAGCATGGATCACATTCAGGACTTGCTCTTCCTTGAAGATCTCACGCCCCACTACCTTAAGATCCCGAACCATGGTACTCGTGGTTCGTAAGTGTTCAGCTATAGTAAGAACAGTGTCCATCTCATATTACTTCCACTTCTAATGCAAGGTACGAAGCCTTATAATGGATGTCTGGCTGAATAAGATCTTCAGCTTGCCCACATTAGGTACATTTTTTTTCTCATTCAGAAGATACCAAATCTTTCTCATTCAGAGGATACTAAATCTTTTAATGACAAACGTCATAGTTAATGCCATACAGCTTTTGGTTTGTGGATAATTCACCAAGCAGTGTGCACTGTTTGATGCCATATCAACAAGTATAAAATACGGACATCAGGTACGTTTTCTTAAAAAATTAAATTATTGAAAAAAATTCCATTTTTCATATCATATGATCGAAAATTTTGCCCAGCTCATAATCATCTCCTATAAATATGAATTAGGAATCTAAATAATTTAATTAAAATCATTTCCATAAAAAACACATTCATATGGTCCATTAGCACATTAAATCAATTACACCTAAATATCACATAGATATTATTAAATTCATACAAAACAAATTTACATATTATGTACAAAACTAATTTATATATGGCACAAATTCATATAACTACAACCCATCCTTTTTTTATTGATCACTTAACATAGAATTACAATCATATCATAATTTCATGTTGGTTCATAGAAAATAAATTTATATAGCAAATTTGCACGAAATATTTGGCATTTTCATATTAAACATATTAATGCTATTATAACAAGTTCATGCATTCTAAATCAAAAATAATTCAAAATTTTAATTCAACTAAAGAACTAATTACATGCCCCATTTGATATGAACTTGTATAATAAACTAACAAATCATAATTTTAATAACTTGGCAAACAATATACATATATATATGCATACATATATATATATATATATATATATATATATATATATGGGCACACACAATTACGTACATACATAAATACATACATACATACACACATGTGTGTGTGTGTGTGTATGTGTGTGTTTGTGTGTGTAGATGAAATTGAATAAATTGAATTTAAGAAAATGCTGTGAGAGATGACTCACGTGTACCATGACTACCCATTTTAATCATCTCTCAAGGTTCCTTATTCTCACACATCTCAAAACCCTTTAGACCCTCTATCTCTCTTCATTGAAGCACTCCCTCGCTCCTCTGAACCCTCAAGACTCTCTCTCTGCAATGGAGCTGTCGGTCTCTGTCTCTTTTAGAGACTTTACCAAGCTCGGCTTACCTCACTTCTTTGACATTGCTACCCTATCTCGGCTCCACTTTGCTTTGTGTAGTCTCTGACACCAGATGCCGTGGTAGGTTTCCTCGAAAATCTCCGCTAATACCCCCCAAATTATAACCCCACCACCCTTATTGCCTCCTCAACGAATCCCATGACTTCAACTACCATCCAATCCAATCAAATAACTATGCAAACGAGTAGATCCGCCACAGCTAAGTCGACTAATGCTATTTACTCACGTAACACACTACTCAAAGCGGCGGCTT
>NCQV01086503.1:9238-22185 GCA_002740545.1 Lophocereus schottii
AAATGCATGACCAAAAATGCAAACTCGTCACATATCCACATCACATGCACATAGTCAGACACAACTCCCCCATGCATGGACAAAGCATTGTCTTTAATGCAAGGACATAAGAATCAATGGGGAAGAAACTAAGAAGGAGGAGTAGGGGGAGAACAACGAGGGTGGGTTTGAGAAATATGTCAATCATGCCAAATCTCCAAATAAGCTCTAAAGTCTTGGAAATATTGGTTCTGGGAAGCAATTATCCCATGAAGCTCATCATGCCACTCCTGAACAAGGTCACAGAGTATGGTATGCTTAGTTAGAATATAAGCTTAGAGGGCTGCTTACTCCTCTTAAATAGAGTGAAGGGTAGCATGCAAATTAGTGAAATCAGAGGATGACGACTGGGACGAACTAGAAACCCTTAGGTGCTGAGGAGGAGGAGGTGGTGCAGGTCGCACTAATTCTTTATGACCCTGCAAAAAGTAAAGATTGGCCCGGTTTAAGAAAGTGGTTCGGTCAATGTTAGGGAGAGGCATGAGATAGTTCCCAGGATAACTCCAGGAAACATGTCCGGCCTCCACCTTACAAAACTTCATTTGTTCAAAAGCGGCTAAGTTCAACTGCCCAGAACCGGGAACTCTATTATTAGGGTTCAGGTCAATACCAACAGACCTATCAATAGGGGTAACAAGGCCCCCAATCACAATTCTCTCTACAGAACTAGTAGCCGCACTATGTAACTAAGTAACTAAGAAAAAACCCGGGTCAAGGCGGTCACCTTGGAGCATACTATAAGAAATATAATTCAGATAGGAGAGGCATATTCAAATTATCCTCCCTAGGAAACAGACCACAAGTAAGTAATCCCTGGGCTACTCAAATGAAGGGGTTTCTAATAGCAGTGCCTTCAGAATTGCTTCTGTCATACTGATAATCCCAGAAATTTCATTCAAATAAGCATTCGGGTTAAAGTCTTTGGGGACACAATGATAAGGCACATCTATACTCAGTGGATAACAAAATATACTACTAAAGACATTTAAATTTAGCTCATGAAACTTCCTATTGAGATAGAAGGAAATGTATCCTTCTTGACAACAAGGGCCACTCGTGACCTCCGCATGCCACGTACTTAAAAACTCAAGGGGTAGCTCACGATAAGTGCGACCCTTAATCTCTAAAAATTAACCCGTACCTCCTTGAGCAAACAACCAACGAAGCTCATCCAAGAAACCCAATCAGGTTAACAATTCCTCATCATAATAACGAGTAACAATAGTAAGTAACAAACCAAAAGGGTTGGGAATATTACCTCAGTTTCTCGCATTGGTTAAGGTTCGGGAGGTATGGGATGCGCGTTGTGGTCCCCACCTCTTCAGCGGTTCTTGCTTGCTTTTTAGGTGCCATGGCTATGGAGAATAGATGCTCTAAACACTAAGTAAGTAGAAATAGGAACAAAAATGGTGGAAAATGAAAAATTTGTGAAAATGACGGTTAAGAAAATGAGATAATTTGGAAGAATGGAAGGTGAAGTTGGATGGTTGAAGGTTTGGTTACAAAAATTTGTAGAACGTGAGGGACAGAGGGCAAGAAAAGAGAAATTTGAAGGAGATCTGGAGTGAAAGTGAAGAAAATAAGAACAAAGGGAAGAAATTCGATAGAATTTTAGTGAAAAACTGAAGGTGTGAAGGTGGATCGCTATGGAGTTTGTAGAGAGAGAAAGTGAGAGTTTAGAGAGAGTGTGCCGAGGGGTTGAAGATGAATGAATGTTTTTGGGTCAAAGGGCATGAAAAACCCTTGACCGCGAATGGAGAACTCATCGCAGACCATGGGGTTCATATGGACCCTCTATGGTGAGCTTTGTCTCAATAGTTTTCGGGAATTTCTGGCAGAGGCTTCACAGACCAAGCTAGACACCACTAGGGGTTTATGATAACGATTGTCTAGAGCTTCTAAAACCTCTCTTATTATTTTTTGATGATTTTTCCTTTTTCCTTTCTTCTTCCTCTCTATTTTTGCTCTTTTTATTAATGATTTTTTTTTTGGGGTATTTGTCTGTTTGCTCCTTTTTTCTTTTTGTTTTCTAAACAAGAAATACACTATATACAATCACAGAAAACTTAGTAAAGGGAAAAACTTAGGTTGCCTTCCAAGAAGTGCTCTTTTAGGGTTGGGAACTCGACCTTTACTTCTACAAGGGCTCAAGATCTATAAGACTGTGGACAATGGGCTTGTCAACGGGTTCCCCTACAACTCTGGACATTCCTTTATCACGGACCTCGAAGTCAAACTTTTGTATTAGAAGGTACCACCTCAAATACTAAGACGTCCTTCTTCATCATTAGGTGGCGTTAAATAGCGGGATCCATATACAAAACAATCTGGGAGTGAGCCTCATCAGACAGGTCACTGCTAAACTTAATTCCTTCTACAGAAGGGAAAGACGTAACCAACTGAGCAAACCTGCAATAGGCACTCGAAGAACCTTTATTAAAAGCTGAGGGCCCGTCCTTGGTTATGCTAGGTGATATAGGGGCAACAAGCACCACCTTAACATAGTCAAGGTCAAGACCCGTAGTAGAAATCTAATCAGACATAGGAGGGTCAGTACAACACCAAAGATCATCCATCTCAATCTCATGAGAAAGGGGCACTTCATCGGAGAGCAATGAGGTAGGGAAATAATTCGATCTTGAAAGAACTTGAACTCAACATAGCAGGTCCCTACATCAAAAGTTAGCTGCCCCTCTTTTACATCTATCTTACAACCAGAAGTGGCCAAGAAGGGTCTTCATAGAATAGTTTAGGTATACGCCTCTCCGGTCATATGCTTCTTACACAACTGGTTCATCTCGATTTTAGACTGCTTATGGTCAGATAGACTATAAGGCCCCCCACAGCTGATGGCCCCTACCACGGCCCGGCCATGGTGGCCTCCACCACATAAAACTTGTTAATTCTGTAAATCTTGCTCCACTTCTGAACTAGACTTAGTGACAACCCAATTACGCTCCTTTCTTGCACAACCGGTTCATGTCATTCCTATGCTATTTATGGTTGATTCAAGCAAAATCATGGCCTGTTACTTTTTCTCCGTCTATTTTGTAGGCATGCTCTAGTTTTTTTAGCTAGAATATGTAAAATGTTAACAAACAATACAAAACTTGACTATAAAAGCAAAAAATGGGAGCAAAATCACTTAAAATGCACACTTATCCCAAAAATGCAAGCACAGCCTGCTAAAAGCCCAATTAGAAACTTATCACTCCCTTATGCTTGAATTATTACTTGTTCTCAAGCTAACATTAGATAAAACTAACAATAGGATAATGCCTTAGGGATCAAAACTTCCTCAAGACAAGCAATTGATGCCACATCACAAGCATAGTAACGATCAATAGTAACCCCAATATTACATAAAACATTTCGAGAACAAGAGAAAGTGATGGTTTTCGAAACATTTACGACCACGAGCATGACATAAAACATGATAACTCCAAAATCATTAGAAGCACATCATGCACGCATATGGAATTGAGAAAAGCTAAATGAACTGATAAAACTTGATAATCGAGAGGGCTTCATATGGGTTATCACATGCACTAAAGGTTTAAGAGAAGGAGGTGGACAAATAAATTTGGATAATGTAGACCAAAAAATTCATAAAATACATGCATACTCCGAACCCCAATGATACAATACGTGTGTGCCCTATGAATCAAATAGGAAATGAGTTAACATAATAAAGAACACAAGCTATATACAAGATACCAACGCCAATCAATTATTCGATTTTTGTTTGGAATTGCTTTTCGTCTTTTTTCCATTTGTTTTTAAGATTTTTTTTTTTTTTGAGAGTGGAACAAGAAAATCAACTAGTGAAAGACATAAGACACATAATTGTCAACTTATAACCAAATTTATTGATATGCACAACCCATATCAACAAAGGGAGCACCCTAAATCTATAATGTCGTTATCTCCTTAACAAATTGCCAAATAAAAGTCACTGTAAACACCCCCAAAACTATCCCTGTACATATGATATAGAGCTTCATAGACTTGGCGTAAGGATAGAAATAAGTGCGTGGCAAAGGGGGTACATGATGGGTTCAAGACAAAGAAAGACATAAGGTTAAATGGTCTAACAAAGGGGATAAACACGTAACATAGGGTAGGTTATCTAGCAATGCAACTAAAATGAATAGGGAAAGAATTGCCTCTATTACATAATCAAATATACGTACGCCAATATGGTTTTGAACAAGAGGTTGGGTAAGTCTAGAGATGTAATCTGGAAGATCATACGCATGAAAGAACATAAGACTGAGAATTATTAATCAGTCCAAAAAAGGCTCAAGATCTCACAGGATACTTAGATAGCATCACCTAAGTCATGAAATGAAGCACGCATATTAACACTATCGGTCATGACTCTAAGGTGTGACATAGTTCCCAATTAAGAAAAGCGGTTAAGATGGTAGACATTCTCTAAACCTTCATAAATTTTAACAACAAAGGAATTACACATAAAAAGCTAATCATGATCATAAGATCATCATGCCCAACAAAAGCATCATTAGAGGTATCTTAGTCCAATCATTATGATCCCTACATGCAATCCTATATGCAAACCTAAATGTAACTAAATGTAACACACTCGAGTAATCGAAAGGAAACATAAAATCACATGTAGTAACTAGCATACAAACTAAAAATCCAAAATGAAAAACAGAAAAACTACCCTTTTCCCATGCTTAGACAAAGCATTACCAAAAGGAAATAAATGAGGACAAGGAAAGGAGGAAAGAAAAGAGAATAATCTCACCTAGTTTGGTGTTTGGTGCACCTAAACTAAGGTCTCCTTCCAAACAGGGCACGTGAAGCATCAGCCACTCCACCTCAAACTCAAGACTGTTATCCCCACATTGGACTTTGTAAAAGCATACAAGTGCTTGCCAAACTTCTAAGACGATGATTTAGAAAACAGAAGGAAAGAAGCATTTAAAAAATCACACCAAAGGCAATAAGTTTCCTCTTAACCGCATTAAAGGCCTTACAAAAATCATAGGAAGGATTAGGTAATGTAGCCCACATAATTTTCCTAATTAATCCTTCAAGTTCACATAATAAGGGTCAATGGAGGGATCATACAACTCAAAAGTAACCTAAGACACAAAATTACTAATAGGCCCACCAAGCATAACAAACGCATTATCAATATAGCTAGATCAATATTTTGACAACAAATCTTAGGATTATCAATGGGCATATCAAGGTAATACCTAGGGGAAGGGGAGGGTGCTGAACTAAGGAGGAGAATATGGCATGAGTTAAGAGGTTCGAGAAAGGCATGATAATCAAGCCTAAGACTAGAATGCACCTTAACATAATTATCTTCTGACCCACCACAAAAATCATCATAGGCTTTTAACCTCTCATCAATCCCAATAGGCTCACCTGCCATGACTAAGCCAAAGGGATTGATTGATTAGGAAAGGTTAAGACGTCATCTGTATTGTGCCTCGACAATGGACAATTAGGTTAAACATAACACGCACAATAAGGATGCAAATTTATGTCATGATTAGAAAAGTTACACATATCACACCAAAGAGGTGCGATGCATTGCACCAAGTAATAAGATCTAGCATTAAAAACACAAGACCTAAGGAAAGAACACCTAGAGGCTGGAGTGGCCTTTTCAAATTTGAATGAATCCCAAGCCAGCCACTTAACCAAATATTGTGCATCATCGACTTTTATACTGTGAAAACTCAAATACTCTAAAAACATATGAGTTTTACTATTCACATCATCATTAATAGTGTGAAAAATTTCCTTATTACCCATAGAATAACCATAGAGGACAAGAAAAGCATTTAATCATTTAAAGTGACTCCAAAATAACTCATACAAAAATTGGGGGAAATGAAAAATTGTCATTGTTTTTATTCTGGGTTGAAAAGTTTTTTCAAAATTAAAGAGGATTTTGAGGCAAATCCATCAAGAAAAACCCAATATTCGACACTTGTCCTTAACAACGACACCAAATGGTTTATAACATAGTAAGCTCATGATGTCATTGTAGCAAATCAAGGTTGTCTCCCATAAGGATTAGCCAATCTCCTAGGCTTTATTCCCTAAAAATAGGCTAACACAATCAAAACATGAGAATGAAATCGAACTAATCTGCTACCTAATCTAATGGACTAAAATTTAAGGAATTATTATATTAAGCCATTAACCAATTTAAAGAATAGATCCAACTCTTATTTTTTAATTAGGAAATATTAAGACTACCAATTGAGGTATCACAACACTCTTCTAAGGCAAAGTGAAATAGCTAAATTAAGTCAATCATCAATTCTCATGATTTTTGGTTAGTTTAGGTTCATTAGGCATGAAATTGTATTTTTATGTCTTTCAAGATATTACACAAACAAGTCAAACAGGGTGACTCCAACGTCAAATTTTACCTTTTAGTACTTCACCAACACCTAATACAAGCAAGAAGGTGATCAAACTTCTTACAAGTAATTCAAACTACAACTATTGATGAGATAAACTCGACAATTTAAAAGTGCATCAAACAATCAATTCACAAACACATTCAATCGTAAGTTCAACATCAGTCCTAAGATTTAAAACTAGAACTTAACATGAATTAGGTGATAAATATAATGGAGAAAAGGGAAGAGAAGAGAAAGAATTGCTCAGTTTGAATACGCACCTGAACCCATTGTTTCCAAATCTGAACTTACGTTCGTATAAATATTCCACTTCTACTCGTTGCCCTTTACATAATGGAGTCTAACCGTAATACACAAGCTGGATTGATGAGGAATGAGACTGAAAGTCGACTTTATTGTGGAAAATGCACTCGCTAAACCACAAAACCTCTTGGAAAATGAATAGCCATGAAGAAACTGGGAAACCACAAACAGATGGCTCCATCATGATAGACCTTGGGGACCACCATTGTTCATGGTTTCATCACAATCTAGATGTGATACCCTTTGAACCTCTAAAATTCTGCAAATCTTGTTCTACTGCTAAGCAAGACCAAGCGGCCCAACAACCCAACTGGGTTCCTTTCTTGCAAATTTGATTTAGGCCAATTCTAGGCTATTTGGGACTGGTTCAAGTACAATCTTGGTATGTTCTCAGCCTCCTACTTCTTCTCCAATTGTTTTGTATGCATATTTAGGATCTCTTAACTAGAATATACAAAATTTAAATCAACAGTGTCAAACTAGAGTATAAACTAAAAAAGGGGCAAAATTTAACTAAAAATGCACGTTTACCCCAAAAAATGCAAGTACAACCTCCCAAAAAATCCTATACGAATTGGGCACTTATCAAGAAGATTGCGTCCTTCTAACCTAACTATTTTATTATTATTGGTCTCATCAAGCTCGAACAAAAACTCCCCCAATTGTGGCTTGAGATTCTCATTCTTAATGGGTTAGTGGCTCCTCTTGCTAGTTTAAAGGATCAAAAAACCATGCCCTTAATGGGTCAGGGGCTACTGTACTAGAATCCCTAAATGTATCTTTCTCCATGAGTAGTAGCAGCATTAGAAGACCAAAGTATGGGTTGCTTAACTTTAGGAGGGACTTTTAAAGTTGGAGGTTCTTTCTAAGTATGCTTTTTATAAGGCCAAAAAAGATCTCGACTGTTAAGTAGGAGTTAAGAAAGGAGAACAAGTCCTCTGTTTAGCACCCTCAAGTTCTACAAGATCTTATCTTTGAGGCACTTGAGAGTAGGCTTCCAAATATAATAAGTGAAGCCTATTGAAAGGGTAGTGTTGAGGTTCACAACTCTAAGAAAAGGAGAATTGAGTAGCTTTCATATCTCCTGTCTCCTATATGCCATCTTTTTTACTTTTTAGTATAGTTTTTTTTTTCCCCTTTATGTAGTTTCCTTTGTTCATAAAGTTTCCATGAATTTCCTAGTGCGTTAGGTCCATATTTATCAAAATTTCCATAATTCTCCTTTCTTAAGACTTGTGACAATGATTAGTAATTTATTATGAGGCTTGTAATTACTTGTACACAATGTATTCAACCTGAAGTCGCATGCAACTTTAAGCTTCTAAAGAAATGGACTATTGAAGCATAACAAGGTTCTTACTCTTAAATGGTGTTTGGTTCAATGTAATGTAATCCGGTCGTAATGCAATCAACAATATAATGTAATCTAATGGAAATGAAATGCAATGCAATGAAGATTGGATTTCCATGTTTGGTTAGTCATAAAGTAATTGCATTACGTAATGTAATCATCATTCCGTTGCAGTGTTTGGTTTATTTAGTATGTAATGAAATCAATTTGGCATTCAATGTCTGGACTTAGAGTTATTTCTTATTATGTTGGCAATATTTTCATCATAATTATACATGATATGATTAAAGAACCCTTGTAATACATAGTTACTGGAAATAGAGAGACTAGTTTAAACAAGCTAGTGTGAATATTGGACTCCTTAGCAACAATTTCATCGCATTTGGCACAACATCTTCACCAAAAAATTGTTCCGCTAGATTAGGGCTAACAAACCACAATAAAATAAGCAAACAAAAGATATAAGAACCACACAAGTTAAGAAGTTAAACCAAATCAACCTACTTTCCAGATCTAGATGTAACGCCATTCACTCAATCAAAACAGTAATTAACCATAACAATCAAAAACTACTCCACAAAGTGTATTTCTTACTTGATTTATACACATTCATGTACAATTACAATACTGATGAAAAGTTTAAATAATTTGTGAAAAAAGAGGCAAGCACAGTAGAGTTGAGGATAACTAGTGTTGGTGTGAATGCCAACGGTGATGAAAAGGATAGTAATGATGATGAACTAGATGATGATGATGATGTTGTAAGCTTTAATTGAGCATTAGAAAAAGCAAACTAGTAGAGAAGTTGGGGCAAGAATGACATCATCAATAATGAAGAATAAGAGGAGAAAGAAAAAAGGGAAACAGAAAGAGAGAAAGAGGCTTTGACAGCCATGGATTGACTCTCATGGGAAATAACATGGGATCTCCATCTCGTCTCACGATAGTGGTATCATGTTCTGATTTTTGGGTTAAATTTTTATTATCTTGAGCAATGCAATAATTATGGTTTAGTGGAGGCCTACGTTATCTCCACTATAACCTTCTATGTTATTTTCATTACATGGTAATTTTGATTACATAGATCTTTAGCTGACCATATACGGTTAGGTAATCAAGTTTGTTATTTCAATTAAATCACATCTTTGATTACAACCAACCAAACGAGCAATTAGTACAATGCTAATAGTAAAATTAAACTAAACCAACTAAAATTAAACTAAACCAATTGCCAGAAAGGCATAAACATAAAAATGCCAACGGTTGAATACTTTCCATTGTCTCTTACCTCCTTGCCCACTGTTATAAGAAGCGTACAAGTACTAGGGTAACTCTTGATGTATATGGCAACCACCTTCCTAGTTTAATCTTGCATAGCCTGATTGACGAGTATTGCTCCCTTATATTATAAGTCCTTGATATCCTAGCCTTGCACAATTCTTCTTTGATAATGGCTTGATCTTTCATCATCCTGTAATAGATCTGGGGCTCATTTTTATATCTCCTCCTTGATCTCAGGGTTATAAATCTCAATTTTTAAGAATCATGGCTCCTATCCCTCTGGAGTAAATGCCTCAATTATATAAGTTAGTACTAAGGAACTATGTCCTAGTTACCATGAGTGGAGTGCATCTTCTGGAGCTCCTAGTTGTTGTCCTTATTCACCATAGGATTCCAACAAGTGCCTCCACTCAAAATTCTTTGCATACTATGCCTTCTTCCTTAAGGATTGTAAGACCAGTTTGTTTCCAGTTTTAACTTGTGCTTTTTCTTGAAATCTAACTATAATTGTCTTATTTACTGTGATTCCAAGTTCTTCATGACATCTCTTAATTTCGTGGAATAATTTTCTTCCATTGACCATAATTACATTGGTTGGTGATCTATATCTAGTTATGATATTTGTTCACAAGAAATTTTTTGCCCTATGCTCCATGATAATGGCCCCTAGCTCTACTCCAACCGATTTGATAAACTAGTCGATGGCTATGACTAGGAACTTTCTCTGAGGGTTATGAGTAAAAAAGGTCCCAGTATGTGTACACCCCTCCCATTTAGAGGGTTCAATTTTAATGTTAAGGAGAGACAAATTGCTTACACTTAAATCTCGGGGTCAAACTTTTGAGACTACTTGAGCTTTGTGATATATGTTATTACATCCTTCAGAATTGTTAGCCAATAAGAGTTTGCTTTCAATGCTTTTTTAGTAGGATTCCACCCCATACATAAGCTAGAGGACCACCACATTGCTCTCTATTTTAGCAACTTGGTCTCAGTTCGAGTCATTCAAAGGTTTTGTTACTTTAAGTATTCTATTATTTAAGTCATTCAGATATCTACCTTCTTCGTGACATATACTATTTAATGCTCTATGCTCTAATTCCTTATCATTTGTTCACAAAGGTGATCTTGGTGAATATGTTTTCAGGAACTTCCTAACATGCTTAATGCATTAGCTTACTAGTTTTCAGATTTTGTTGCAAGAGTGATCTTAAAAAGTTCAAACTTTTGTAGGGATTGTTGGAGTTTTGTTAGGTTCTTCTAAATCTGTAATGCCACTATGATGGATTTGTCCTCAGCCTCATTGCGTTTGAAGTGAATGCAAATATGAAGGCATACTCAAAATCCTCTCCTTTCGGAGTTATAATGATGACCCATGCCCTTAAGGACGTTAGTGTGGATGAGCCATCTGCATAAATTATTAACTAATCTTAAGGATCAAACCTTTGTCCTTGAAGGGACATTTTGCTTGGCTACTATTCTAGGCTTATAATCTATTAAAACCTAGTCAGTTTTAGTCCTTCAAGTAGCATCCTTCATGAACAACTTCACTTTTTCATACATTTTCTTTAGTAGTTGATATATAAGGACCTTCATAATATGTGTCTCAAAGTGTGGGTCATGCTTTCTTGCTATTATAACTAGTGATGGGGCCATGTGTTCGATGTTGGCATAGTTAAGCTCAAGTCTAAGTAAAAAGTATAGCTAACCAAGTGCAATGAGATCGACCTTTTTTCTTTCTCTCTTAGAAAAATTATACAAACTATTGTGTCTAATGTTAAAAGATACATGAATCATGCCTCCTCTAGAGTGGGACTTGGGCGTGGTAGGATCCTTACTATGTGTTCCTTAAGCTACTTGATTCGCCTCCTCAGTCCACTTACATTTCTTGACAATATTATAAACCTAAAGATGACAAATGATTTTGTGCTTAATTCAAGATGAATCTTCTTAAAGCTTAATCCATCCTTTGAGCAATTGGATATACCTTATTGTCTTTGGGTTTTGCATTTGTAGAATGGCATTCAAGTTTTTCTGGACTTGCTTTTGTGCCCCTATCATTGATTATGAACCTAAGAACTTACCCAATCTTACCCTAAAGGCACACTTCTTAGGATTTAGTTTCATCTTAAATATCTTGAGAGTATTGAATGTCTACCTAAGGTCATATGGATGCACTACTCGTGTGCTTTGGACTTCACTGGCATGCCATTTACATTGACATAAATGTTCCTACTAATGCACTTTCAGGACAACTTATTCATTAGCTTTTGGTAGGTAGCACTCACATTCTTTAATCAAAACCGCATTGTCTAAAAAACTAAATTACATAAAGAAATTGTACCATGCATATAGATCTCGAGAAACCAAAGTATGAAGTTATGGAAGAAGCTAAGTCAGAGTCTCTAAATTTGAATCAACGAAGTATTTGAAGCAATCGTAGCTTAAATGTTAATTTAGAAACAATAAATAGATAGATTTAGAGATGCTTGAAGATTATAAATAGAATTGAATGTAAGCTGACAAAACACGATATGTTAATGAAGTTCACCTTTCTCAAGGGCTGCATTTATGCTTCGTTGATTTAAATTTAGAGGCTCTAACCTAGCGTCCTGCATAACTTCATACTTCGGTTTCTTGAGATCTATATTCATGGTACAATTGCTTTATATATATATTTTTTTTTACTCGAGGATGAGCAAAATCTAGCTGTGGGGACATTTATTTGCCCTAAAAATAAGATCGTTTTACGATACCTTTATACGTAATTTGTGCTCGAAACAATTATTACATTTAGATTTTTATTTGAATTTATTTTATTTTTGTATGTGATGAAAAATCAGAAAAGTAGGAAAAATAACATGAAAACCCTGGATTGAGATTTTGGGCCCAGCTTCCACGTGAATTAGCCCATATCAGTGATGCCTACTCTTTCTATTGGCCTAAAAACTATAAGAAGAAGCAAGATAAAGCAAAACTCAAAAAAAAAAAAAAAAAAAAAAAAAGAAAATCCCAGCCTGTCCCATGCATCTCACGTGCTCTCCCCCCCTATTCCCCATTCTCTCTCTCCTCACTCGCTCATCAAAAACATGATAGAACCCTCTATATCTCGATCAATGTCTGAACTCATCTCTTTCTCTCTTGAAATCGAACCAACACTCCACTATCTTCATCCACCTTCATCAACATATGCCCACAACACCAGACCACTCCACCACTCTATCGCATACCAGCACAAAATTGCCTTGCACCATCTTCACCGTACACGTCAGGATCGCACTCAAGGGTCGAGTTCTCCGAAAGGGGTCGAGTATAAATCAAGCAAGCAGCGGCAAATGGAGGGTCCTATGTTTAATCTAGGGTTTTAGGTTCTTCATTCTCAATTTTTATTTAGTTTTAGATAGGTTGAGGTTTAGTTTATCCAAATTTCTCCTCTATTTTACAATTTCATATTTGAGTTGTAGTAGTAATTTCGTGCCATTAGGCTATGAATGTTTCGTTATCTGGATAGATTTCATTGCATTTGTATTGATTTCACAATTTATGCTTGAATT